>CM046434.1:37939625-38075344 GCA_025506505.1 Flaveria sonorensis
GATGTCAGGATCAGTGATCTAAGTTTGATCAATTAGAGTTGAATCGCAGCGGAATTAGAACACAGAATTAGACAAAATAGCAAGAACACAATAGATATTCAATGGAACAGTACACGGTTATAGAGAAAGAGGGTTTCTGCAAAATGGATAATATCATTCATGCACAATGCTTCGGTATGGCGGCTGCTAAGCTAAGTTTGCTCTAGCTGCTCGTCGCCCTTACAATTAGGTCAACATTCCTTATAAAAGGAATGTGACGTCTGCTGATGTCACTTGATAGTGACATCTAACAGAATTATTACAAACAACTGAAAGTAAGCAAACTACTGAGAATGTTCACAACAACTGAGAACATCTCAGAGTATGCTAAGTACAAGATGAAACTAAAACTACTGAAACTACAAGTACTGATTACAAGAAACATAAAACTACTGAAAGGAAACCATCACAACTACTGAAGAGGTCTTCTTCAGCTGTTGTGACAACATCTGAAACTTGGTCTTCAGTCTTTGTCTTCAGCTCTTTCACTTCAGACTTTGTCTTCAGCTCTTTCACTTCAGACTTTGTCTTCAGACCTTGTTATCAGTTGATGTCTTCAGCTGTTGCAGACTACTTCAGTTGTTGTAATGTCCGTGGGACTTAAAGGTTTTTCTGATCAGGCTCATTGGTTCTTTTGGTCCAACAAACTCCCCCTGAACCAATGCAGCCAAAACCTTTAAGCTTATTGAGGTCCCACTTATTCTTGGCAGAAATACTCTCTTGATCAGCTTCAGAGATATCAGATAAGCACAGGCCAGGAACAGGTTTCAGTAGATGTGAATGTCAAAGGATGGAAGGGAACTCTGTCTTGGGGAACTGGACACAGAGCTGTTATCCCAACCATGAAACCTACTTCCCATTGATGAGTCTATAAGACTCTCTGACGTAGGCCTCAAGGAGAACAACTTGTTCCTCCTTAGTGAGTTCTTCTGCTTCTCCTTCGAAGAAGAACTCTGGGCCATAGTACTCTGATAGGTACTTAACGTCTTTCCATTTTTCAACTCAACAGTTGTTATCTCTCTGTAAGCAAATTCATCTGGGTGAGTCCCTTCTAATAACAACTGGAGTTCATTTTTCTTGATCTCTTCAAGCCTCTTGTATAACAACCCCTTCTTGACCATTTTGTTCTCCATTAGAGTTTGGGGTCATCTTTGACTTGTAGGCTCTCTTGAAGTCTTCAAGTATCTCCCAGGGTGAGACTACAATGGCCAACATAATAACAGCATCTATGGTCTTTCTCACTTGGCCATTGTATCTACTTGGTATGGATTTCTTATGAATTCTAGAACTAACCCTGGGGTCTGGCCAAATCCTTACTCTCTCCTTTTGATATTGAAAGGTATGCCTGAGAGCATACAGCCTTTGAGCGTGTTCTTCATGGCTTGTATAGATGATGACTGAGGAAACTCTTTGTCAACCATCTTCAAAAGTTGCTCATCGTGCTGTTTCTGTGTTCTTCTTCTTCAATCTTAACTTTCACCATTTGCCTCTGAAGTCTGGCGTGATCATTTGTTGACTTCTGGGCTCAGGTTATTTTAGAATAGCAGAGATTGGCAGACGTCTTCTTCATCATCTTCTTCTTCTTCTTCTTCCAACCTCAACACCCTTCTCCTCCTTCTGGGTGCATCATTGGATGTGGTTTGAGGTGGTTTTGGGGTAAGGGAGTTGGTTTTGAGGGTTGAGTTGGTTTAAGTTTAGGTTTAGGGATTGGTTTGGAGAGTTGTGGGGTTGGTTGTTTTTGAGGGGAGTTTGGGAAGGCTGATCTAGCATTTTTGTGGTAAGTTTGGCTTTGGAAAGCTTGGCCATATCAGTTCTCTTCCCAGCACCTGCTTCATCTAAGGCTTCGATAATCAACCCCTTATTGAATGCTTCAGAGGCACAGATTTGGTGGTTAGTGCCAGAATACTGTCTCTGTCCATGATTTAATCTCAATTAATGATCTTCCCAAGTATTTTGCAATAAACCTGATCATTATCTCCAACCTCTCCCTTTCCATCACACTGTAACTGGCCCATCTCTCTTGTATCTCTTTAATCTCCAGCCTTCTGATCTCAATGTCTAATGTTGCTGTATCAAAACCCTGTCTGAAGAGTTGGTCTATTATTTTGTCCATTGATCTGTTGTGAGCTTCATCAGCTTCTTTAACCAGATCATCAATGATTTCTCTTCATCAGGCTTTTGAGTTTCAGCACTTTTCTTTCTCTTGTATGTGATCAGATGTTTTTCCTTTCAACTCCTTTTCTTTCTCTTGTTGTTCTTCTTCACTCTCTTTCTCTTCTTTCTTTCACTCTTTCTTTCTTTCTGCTTCACACTCCCCCTTTTTGGGTGCATTGGGTTCAGGGGTTTGAATGGCAGAAGCTTCTTTGCACAGCATCATCAACAAGGTTTGTAGATTTGAGGAGATCCTCTCGTCAAGGCTTTATGCACAATCTCATTGATGATGGGAGTGATGAGAGGTAGGAATGTTGAAAAGTAGCAACCATCTGCTCAAAGGGGTTCTGTCCCTGAGAGGTGGTGCCAAAAGCAGTGGCTGGTGGCTCAGTTGAGTGTAGTTGGCTGAGTGTTTGGTGAACTCAGATGAAGGTGCCATCTGTGGGTTTTATGGGGGTAGATGGACTTTGATCCTGAGACATTTTGGCAAGCATTCTTTGAGTTGCTCACCTCAGCCTCAAGGATTGTGTTATGGGCTAAGACGATCGTAGAAAAAGCCCAGGTCATCATCAGTCTTTGCTGAATCACCTGACCTCCTGATTGAATCAGGATGTACATGCCTGAGTGTAGATCAGTTGTAGCATGTGCCCCTTGTCTTGGTTCTGGGGACTTCCTACCTCAGGAAGAGTCCTTCATCGGCAGTTGCTTCTGGTGAGTTCTTAAAGATGTTACCAAATGCATCCTGTTCATTTGCTGAATCAGTAGAAGTGGCAGCCTCACCAGATGTTCTAACCTCCTCCTCTACACAGGAGATTGAACATTATAACCCCTGTGCTATGGGTTATCAGCAGCATTTGGTCCTCTTCCAGCTGTTGTGGTTCTCCCCATGTGATTGGTTTGGGGAGGAGGAGAGGAATGCAGCTGACTCAGCACTTGTGCAAATATAATGATGTTGGGCTTTGAGGGGCGGTTGCATGTGGAGATAGGTTTGAAGCAGATTGCACCCGGGGTGACTGGTGCTCTTCAATGGTAACCTTCTCAATTGAGATAGGTTCCAGAATTGTGGTATCCCCAATTATGGTTGCATCAGGATCCTGTTGAGAGGATACCTGAGCGGCTAGGGCTGGTGGAGTCTTTGACACTACTGGGGGTTAGAACCAGTAAGTGTTTCCTGTATTGGTGTTACAGGGGCATCCTCAGGGGACTCATCTCCCTGAGTAGCCTTTTTGGGCTTTTGGTGTTGGGTTTGGTGGGGACTTTGGATCTGGAAGTGGAGGCTGTGGGTTCTCGCTGCTTGGGTTAGCAGCCGGGCAGCCCCTTTCATTGTAGGGTCAGAGTTGTGCCTGGAGTATACTTCAGGCAATACAGCCGGAGCAGGGACTCCAAGGCCAACAAGGCCGTCTGATTTTAGCTGATTTAAAATATGACCATGAGAAACCTGGGATATAATATCCATCTGTTTGCCATAGGTTTCAAAGCCAGATCCTTTAGTTCCATAAAAACTATCTCAGAAAATTTAGATTTTGTCGTTCAAAGATAGAGTATAATACCTGTTGCCATCGGGAGGACATCTAATCCCATGAGGAGGTTTTTGGGCAAGGCAGACATTCAAATGTGGAATAGAAGACGTTCAGCATCATGGAAGTGCTTCTTCAGAATGGTGGTAGCACTTAAGTCTCCTTTATACACGTTATTGATGATGAAGACATATCAGTTGTGCCTTTCGGGTATTCTGTGACGCAGGTGGCATCATGTAGATTTAGGGTTTGTCGAATGATGTCTGGAGTGATGACCACCTAGTTGCTGGTTAACCAACGACTGGAGAGTGATTTGGCGATCATTCTCACCAGTTTGCACAGAGACGTTGGTCCAGAATTGGCTTAAGGAATCGGGGTATATGGTAGGATTCAGAAGAAAAGCGGTTTGGTACTGGGAATCTACCATAAGATCAAGATGGCATTATCAAATTTGTTCCAAAAGCCGATTTCGAGAGGTAGGCAACACAGTTGTGTCTGGGTTTGAGTTCATGGTCGCCATTGTTGAGAGAGAGTGAAGGATATGAAACGGCTAATGAAACGTTTGAAATTAGGTTTAGGTATTTATAGTGGAAGAAGAAAAGGCTGATATAAAACGACTGAAAGTGTTGGTGCTGTCATCAGTGTTTGAAACAACTGAAGACCTGGTTTAACTTTCAGAGGTTGTAACAACTGAAGACTTGGTATTAGTCATCAGTAGTTGTAAAACTACTGACTACATGGTTTTGGCTTCAGTTGTATGAAGTGAAACAGCAGTTGTAGAAACAACTGGAAGAGAAAAGTTTCTCATCAGCTGTTGTCGTCAATTCTTAGAGCTCACAGCTGTTTCATTCTGACCTCAACACTTATGAGACTTTTGTCTGATTTTCAGACGTTTCATTGGTCATCAGTACTTCTGTTATACTGACATCAGTAGTTATGAAAACTACATCCGTAGTTGTAACCACATCAGTCTTTTCAACAGATAGAGTATTCAGTACTTTTAAGTAATTTAGTCTTCAGTAGTTATGAAAACTACTGAGAGATAAAAGAACTTATCAGTACTTATTTGTGACAATAGTATACGAATGCTCATCAGTACTTGTTGACTGAGATCATCAGTAGTTGTCACTTATTCTAGCTGCAGCATACCAAGCCTTAACACTAGGTTTGGAAAGTTGAACTGTCCAAAGGCTTAGTAAAGCATCTGTCGCAAGCTCATCAGCACTAGCGAACAAACTTTGGATCAATCAGACCTTTTTCAAAACAATCCCTAATAAAATGGTGTCTGATCTCAATATGTTTGGTCCTAGAGTGCTGGACTGGATTCTTGACAATACAAAGAGCTGAAGCACTGTCCATTAGTAATGGAGTCTAGTCTCTGTAATGCCATAATCCAATAATTGATTCTGAAGCCAGAGTACCTGAGATGTACAACTTGCAGCAGCAATGTACTCGGCTTCAGCAGTGGATGTAGCAACATATGTTTGTTTCTTACTCTGCCAAGAAACCAAACAGTTGCCTAGGAATGACATCCACCAGAAGTTGATTTTCTAGTTAATTTACACCCTGCATAGTCACTATCAGAAAAAGCAACTATTTGCAAGAGTGCCCAGTGGAATACCAAAGACCTAGAGATTGAGTACCTTGCAGATATCTAAAGATCCTCTTGACTGCAATCAAATGAGACTCTTTAGGAGCAGCGTGAAATCTAGCACAAACACAAGTTGCAAACATAATATCTGGTCTAGAAGCTGTTAAGTACATCAAGGACCCAATCATACATCTGTAAGTGTTTCATCAACAGCTTACCTTTCTGATCTGCATCCAGTTGTGGTGCTGCACATAGGAGTAGAACAGGGCTTACAGTTTTGTAAATCAAACTTTTCCAAAAGACTCTTTGTGTATTTGACTGATGAATGAAAGTTCCATCAGCCTTTTGTTTGATTTGCAAACCTAGAAAGAACTGTAATTCTCCCATGGCACTCATTTCGAATTTTGTTGCATCAACTTTGTAAATGCATCACACAACTGTGGATCAGAGGATGCAAAAATAATATCATCAACAAAAATTTGAACAAGGAGCTTATGCGACCCACTTTCTTAATGAACAAAGTTTTATCTATGGAGCCTCTAGTGAAATTATTCTGAAGAAGAAAATTTTACAGTGTTTCATACCAGGCTCTAGGAGCTTGTTTCAACCCATAAAGAGCCTTATCAAGTTTATACACCCAATCAGGATGTTTATTATCCTCAAAACCTGGTGGTTGACACACATAAACCTCTTCTTTTATTTTACCATATACAAAATGCACTTTTTGACATCCATTTGAAAAACTTTAAGATTGTGGAATGCAGCTAGGCTAAGAACAATCTAATTGCCTCCAGTCTGGCGACAGGGGCAAAGGTTTCATCATAATCAATACCTTCTTCTTGTGAAAACCCCTGGACAACCAGTCTGGCCTTGTTCTTGACAATTTGCCCATTTTCATCTGTTTTATTCCTAAACACCCCATTTAGTGCCTATTGCACACTTACCTGGGGGTAGAGGAACCAGTTCCCACACTTGCTGCTTTTTGAACTGAAGAAGCTCAAGCTGCATGGCATCAACCCATCCATTGTCTCTTAATGCAATATGATAGTTCTTTGGCTCTTGCTGACTGATGAAGAGAGCATAGAAGCAGAAGTTGGACAATTGACTTCTAGTTGAGACACCAGCATCGATATCACCAATGATTTGAGACATTGGGTGATTCTTCAGCTCTTGGTACACTATGAGATCTGTGCAAGTGTTTGTAGCATGCTCAGCAGCAACAGATGTTGATCCAGATTCTTGAAACCAAGTATTAGATGGCAAGTCAAATGAAGTAGAGGATTCAAAAATCTCATCAGCATTTGTGTGGATGGTGCTACTAAAGCTACAGGAACATCAAGTTTAGTAGACTCAGGCAGTGTGATCACTAAACTTGAATAGGTGAGTACTGGGATCATCATCAACATCAGTACCACCAGATGGATGACTAGCTGCAGAAGGTGAGGAATTCACATGATCTGCAACAGCTGGAGGCTGATAAGGAACATATTGCAGTATGTCCGGATCAACAACTCCACAGGTTTTGTGGGATTTTGTCCTTAGGAGATTCATTCAGCTTTTCACTTCAGACTTTGTCTTCAGCTCTTTCACTTCAGACTTTGTCTTCAGACCTTGTTATCAGTTGATGTCTTCAGCTGTTGCAGACTACTTCAGTTGTTGTAATGTCTGTGGGACTTAAAGGTTTTCTGATCAGGCTCATTGGTTCTTTTGGTCCAACAAAACCTAGGGGTGATCTTTCATTAGACATTTTAATAAACCTATCTAGTGCTTTACACGTGTCTTTGGTTTTCTTAGGGAGTAGCAACATACCTAGTTAATCATAGATCCGTAATTTTAGAGATAGCCATACAAGGTATTACCTTTGTGTCATTACATGTTAGTTCGATTCCTACCTAGATAGTTATTTAAAATATCTGATCGTATTCAAGTTTCCACATTTGAATTATCATTTGTTTATTTCATTCATCGTGTTTAGATTAAATAATTTTATTTAAATAGTTTATTTTTTAATAATAATTACTTAATATATTTCAGTTAATTAGGTTAGAAGTCGATAGAGGTTTAGTAACGAAAGCCGCCAAACGTGTCCCTAAGGTTCGATATCCGGACTTACCTAAACTTTACTATACCATGACCGGTACACTTGTCGTTTGTGTGAGGTTTAGTTAGGAATTTCCAATTTTTCAAAACTAATTTTTGAAAAACGTTTTCTTAATAAAATAATATATATACTTTCACACATCAAGTTTTTGACGCCATTGCCGGGGACTCTATTTTGGCGATTTCGAGAACGATCCAAGTCGAGGATCTTGTCATTTGCGTTTATTTTTAATTCTTGAGTTTTGTTTTTTTTATAGGGTTTGTTTTTTATTTAGGTTATTTTATTTTATTTTTCGTATTATCTTTGTTATTATCTCACATATTACTTTGAGCACAATGTACAGGCAACAGGTTAACGGGTACATAGAGCCTTGGTGCGAGCTCTGTAGCGGACACCACTGGTCATATGAGTGTTGTTTAAAGACCGGTCCACACATTGGGTTAAAGTGGATGCTGAACAGAGGAAGAGAGAAATAAAGACAATGATCGCTCACATAGAATCTACGCGTAAGAAAAACCAAACTCGTAGGGTTTATGATTTAATGGGAAATTTTTTAGGTTATAAAGATTCATTTGGAAATATGAGAGAGAGAATCCCATAATCATTGACAATGATGGATGATGTACAACAGTCTTTGACCCCTACTGGACAATAAACTATGAGCCAAATGTTGAGGGAGTGTATCTATCTAGCCTTAGGTCGGTTCCACGTTGTATGTCACACTTGTTTTGTAATGATGACATGATGCAAGATTCAATCGTAGAGGACACCCATGAGTATGATCTTATTAAAGAGATAGAAGTGGTTTTCCCAAGCCACACCAAGGGGAAGCTGCGGGTCATGCTATTCCATCGTGGGAAGATGAATTTGGTGATGAGTTGGTGGATTTACCAGCAACTACAGAAGGAAAATTTAACCCACTTGGTGATCTTGAGGAGTTAGAAGCACTATTACATAGAGAGCCAATCATGGGAATCAAAGAAAACTACACCATGAGGTTGACGAGAAAGTGGTTGTGGCGTTAGAGATAATCAACCTGCCACATAAGAGTTGTGATAGCAAACCTATAGGAGAGAGTGATGGTGGATCACCACCCCAATCAAAAACACCACCGGAGAGGGCAAGAAAACATGTGAACCAACGCGTGGTAGAATGCAAAGACTATCCATTAGTGAGCATGTAAGTATATCATATTGGAAAACAACCTCGACCATCAGTACATGCCTCAACTCAAGTTTGATCCAGGTAGATTTAGATCTTGGTGGCCTGACTCGAGTATATATTTAGAGCTTTGATGAGTTCTACCGATGGATTATTTCCAACCAATAGAAACGAAAGATATTAAACGAACAAGTGGCAAGAGGATAAAGGAGAAGCCACCTGATTGAGAATACATATAGGGTTCGAGTCAGGCTGAAGACTCGTAAATAAATTAAGCACTTCTGGGAGGCAACCCGAGGGTTTGTTTTTATGTTTTGCATTTTGGTTTACTTTTTATTGTTAATTCTTCATACCGGATGCTTCGGTGTTTGTCTTTGATTTTAGGTTATTGCTCGGAGCTGAATGATCATCTGCCTGAGATTCTTAGTCAAGTTAAAGTGTGAGGATGACACGTACATTTTCAGTGGACTTTCTGCCAGTTCACGTTACATATCAGGGGAGTTTTAGTTTTCCCATTTCTTGCACTTTTATTATTTTAATTGCTTATATATATTTGTTCGAACATTAGGGACAATGTTCGATTTAAGTGTGGAGTTGGGTTAATTGGCAAAGTTGAAACATTTTGCATTCTGGTTTGAATCATGGTGTGATGCCAATTAGCGTTTATTAGTTAAACCTAGAGCATGATCTAATTATTTAAGTCATATGATTAAGTTAACTTATCAAGCGGTTTTCAAAATAAAATGGTATAGACGTCTAATTAAGTGAGGTAAATAAAGAGATAATAAGCGTGCAATTGTCTACAACTTATACCCTAATTACCTCCGTTTTCATGTGAGATTGAGCCTTTAGTTCTTGATTATTTGCATTTCACATGCATTTCTTTGTTTGAGCATTTATATCACACGATCACGTACACTTTAGAACTTGTCTAGGTTATACACGTCGAGACCATTAACTTTGAATTTGCACAAAAGTGATAGAGGCACCTAGCATTTAGCCTTGTGTTTAGACTGTGATTATCTTACCCTGAATATTATCCACTAGTTAGCCATGTTGAGCCGTTTATTTACTGTTTCCTTTTGTTTACACCCATGTTAAACCTAGCCTTTGTTTAATTAAGCCCTTTTGTGTTAACCTGTGTTTTAGAAAATCCAGCCAAGTTAGTGTTTAAATAGTGTGATTCAATTGTTATGTTTGATTAGTTAATCTCAGAGAAAAAAAATGAAAAAAATATATAAAAAGAGGGTGAAAAAAAATTTACCCAAAAAAAAATGGTCTATTAGTAGTTAGTTTGTTAAAGGATTCAAGTTTGGTTCTTTGTTTTGTTTATCATTTGCGTATTATGTTCGCATTTACGCTAGCGAAGTCGGATTTCTCTAAACACCTTAGCCTTGTTTTTTCCACTTGTTTATTCGTACCCGTCACCCTAGCCACGTTAAAACCTACTTGATTTGTGCAAAGTTTAATTGTTTGTTGGTGTAGATATGATACCTCTACAAGATTATGATAATGTCATGTCGTGATAACATCGAGAGTACCACAGATATAAACTGGTACATCTTATACTAGTCCACTAAACAAACTGAGAGGAGAGAACATTGTGAGACGTTGTGGATTATTGTGTGTTTTGAGTCTTTGAATGAACTTAGTTTAGTTAGTATGTCTATTTTTCAAAATCAGTATCATTTGCTTGTTAAGTTGTAATTCTATTTATTGCGACTAGATAGTTGATTGTATCTTTAGGGAAACGGGTTGTGCTAATTTTGTTTTACATTTATGTTTTCAAACTTGTTGACGATAGATATGTTGTGAGATGAGTTTTTCTTAGGGACAAGCAAAGTTCAAGTGTGGAGATATTTGATGTGGTCTAAAGTATACATATTATATATAAATATTTCCTATGCTTTTAAGTAACTTTTGAGTAATTTTAGATAATTTGATTCAGATTCGATTCAGATTCGATTCAGATTCTTATTTTATAAGTTTTACCACATCATAAGTTTTAAAAAATTTTAAAAAAAAAAAAAAATTGAAACCGCGAGGTAGATATGACGTACTTTAATTAAATTAAAACCAATGAGCGGTTAAATTTTAATTTTAAAATCAAATATGAATTTTAGATAGAAACATTAAACCAAATAAATAAGAGTTAATATTAAATTTGAAATAGATCATGAAGTAGTATTTAGATTTAATTGTTTAAATTTAAATTTAATTGTTTAAATTTCATAGATATTAAAGTTCAAAAATAAATCTTCTGTTGGCCACGTAATGATACAAATTAACATTATAAGTAATTAAAATAAAACAATTGCAATAATTAATTAATTTTACTTTATCTATGTGACGACCCAAAAAATTAAGGTTTGATACTTTTATACCAAGGTTTCATATAAGTTAACCTTATATTTGTATGTGTGCTTTTAATAAATTAAAATTTAAGGTGACTTTATGTGATAAAATTTTATATGTATATGTGTGTTAGCATATAAAATATCTGTATAAATGCATGTATACATGATCCTTTACGTGTGCATGTAGGTATACATTTGTGATATTTGTAAATGTTAAGAATGCTTAACTATATGATTATATGCTTAGTTATTTAAATTACTTATCATACATCTAATTAATGTATAATAACTAAGTTTACAACAAAGTTAATCAAATATCAACTAAGTTAAACTTTTTGAAAGATTTCATAATAAACCTTAACTAACCTAATTAATGACTCTTTTAAGAACACCTACGGCTGCTAACTAAACATCACCACCACCTTAGCCACTAATCTTCATTAATTGCATAACACCTAGCAACCGAACCCATGATAAATCTAGTCATCATGCTTGGCCGTTCATGTATCATCATCTTGCTTAAGACACTAAGCACCTTTCTAATTGTGCCACTTAATCCACCATCATTGCTTGTGAAATGTGGCAACTTCTTGTCTCACTTAGTGTCCACAATCGGCCAACTTACAATGACTATAATTACATTAGACACTAAGCTTGCTCCATGTTTTCAACTTCACTAAATGGACATTAATACCATGGTGATTAGGTGTCAAGTTCTCGGCTAATGCAAGTGTGAAACCGCCACCTTCACACCCTTTAAACCCCTCAACCTTCGGCTATATAATACTACCGAAACCATTGCATCATTTCTTTTTCTTAGACACTTAAACGCCATCACATCTTCTTCAAAATTCTCTCAATACAACACACAAACCGCCTTCAAAACCATTGAAACTCTTGGTTCTTCTCTTCATCCAAACACCATCTTTGAAGTCCTACACATCAAGATTTTAGGAAGAGTCTTTCAAGAACAAGGATACTTTGGGAATCCAAGAACCAAAAGCTATCTTCTCAGCCATTTGCAAAGGTTTTGATACTTACAAACTATAGGAACCTCTGAAGTTAAGAGGCTGATGCAACCAAAGATACCAAAACAACCAAGTCTTCCAACATGCACTTTGGAACAAAGGTGAACTAGCTTCAGAAGTTTTACACACCAAAAAAATGCTAAGTGTAAAATCTTCCGAAGCCAAAGTTCAGAAGAAACTGCTACTGAAGCTTTACACTGAACTTGGAAAATATTCTAAGTGTAAAGTCTTCCGAAGCCAAAGACTCAACTCTTCCGAAGGTAAAAGATGAAGTCTTTCGAAGCTCTCAAGACAAAGTCTTCCGAAGCTGTTTAAAGACAAGACTGATTTTCCTCAGGAGAGAGAAAAATATACCTTTTCCATCAACTTTATCATAAAGTAACCTACTTTCCGCTGCATGCTCTGGTTGTTCACCTGCTATCACTAGTTGGTGAAACTTTCATACTTTATGATAAAGTAGATAAGGTCTTCGCCTGCAAGTTTTTGTTTTTGTTCCTTCTTGGCTTTTTGTAATAGGAAAGTCAGTGAGCTATGGCTTGTCATAGTCACTAGTCAAAAGGCAATCTGCCTTTTGACTTTAGGCTGATCTTGTTGTCTAGATTAGTCACTTCCAACTGTCTTTTTGCATATTGACGGTTGTTGGATGTAGTATAACTAGTATCCGGTTCTTGTATTTAAAATATACTTGTACAACACTTGTAATAGAACTAGAGAAGCAATATACAACTTCCTTGAAAATTTTATCTTGTGTTTTTGCTCTTACTTTTACTTGTGTTTGTCTTGTATCTTCAGTAAAAGTTCACAGTTCCCTATTTGAATTGTTAAGTGATCTTAAGATCCTCCTAAGTGTGTTAACTAAGTGCAAGCTTAAGTACCCTTTAACGGTCCTGCAATTGGTATCAGAGCATTCCAGGCTCTTGATTGTAAGATCTCACCATCTTCAAATCCTCTTAGTTACACACATCACTTAACTCTTCAAATGGCAGCTATCTCCAAAGCTGATATGGAAACTGGAACCATGACAAAGTCCCCACTGATCACTCCTGAGGATTTTGACACTTGGTGTCAAAGAATGGAAGGCTTTATCAAGTCTCAAGATTCCAGGATGTGGGAGTCTGTTGTCAATGGACCTCATGTACCATGCACCTCTTCAGCTGCTGCTGGTGGTGGCATGATACCAAAGGAGAGGGCTGACTTTTCTGATGAAGACTGGAAAAGAATTGATGTTGATCAGAAAGCCATGACAGCTCTCCAAACTGCTCTTCCAAACTCCATCTACAGAGGTTTCAAGAAGTGCAAGACCGCTAAACAGCTATGGGATGCACTGAAACTAATGTATGAGGGTTCAAATGAAGCCAAGGAGAACAAGAAGGATCTCCTGAAGCAGCAGTTTGAAAATTTCACCTTCAAGACAGGTGAAACCATGACTCAACAATACTTCAGGTATGTTGAGATTGTGGATACTCTGGCTGATGTTGGGGTAACTATTGAGAACAGGGATATTGTAGGAAGTTCATGTCCTCTCTTCCAGACAATGGACACACTACTGTGTGGTCATTAAGAGGACTGAAAACCTCAAGACCCTTACTCTCACTGAGTTGTATGGGATACTCAGTGGATACCAGATGGAGATGAATATGCAAAATTCATCTGGTAACTCCAACACTCACCAGAGTTCAGCCCTTCATGTGGTTGAAAGGGATAGCAGAGAACCACAGCATCATCTCATCTGCTACCCTGAAAACTCACAAAAGGGTCCTTTCATCACCTTCCAGAGACACCCAGAGAGAGCTACATCCAAGGAAGTCCCTTCCAAGAGACAAGTTCTTCTCAAGCTTTTGTCTCCACTGATGAAAGTACAGGCAACTTTCTTTTCACTCTTGAAGACCTGGACTGTATCCATCCAGATGATCTGGAGTACATGGAGATAGTCCAGCAAATGGCTCTTCTCACTCACAGAGCCCAGAAGTTCTACAAGAGGACTGGAGAAGGTTTCCTAGCAATGCTGCCAGTGGCAAGTTTGGGCTGGACAAGAGCAAAGTCAAGTGTTACAACTGTAACCAGATGGGACACTTTGCTAGAGAATGCAAGGCACCTAAGTCAAATGGTGGCCAAGCTTCATCCAGGCCAAACTACACTGAAGGAGGGAACCAGAATGAGAAGCCAAGACAGCAAGCTGCAGTTGCTGTTGAAGAAGGAGGCTTTGACTGGAGCTTTCAAGCTGAAGATGCATCTCCAAACCAAGCACTCATGGCTGATCATGATGAAGCCAAGGTACTTGAACATCTTTGCTCTCCTGAATGTATTGCTAAAGTAAATAGATACAGGTCCTACAACTTGGAAATGAGATCTGATATTGAGTCTTTAAATATTTTAAAAGCTGATTTTAAAAGAGCTGAAAATGACTATAAACTTAAGATAGAAGATCTAGAGAAAACAGTTTCAACTCTTAAACATGAGCAGACAAACTACAGGACTCAAATTAAGGATCTCATTACCAAGTTGACTGAATGCCAGGCTGAGCTTGTGATCAGCAAAGCCAGGGCAGAAAAATGTGTTCTTGAAGAAGAGACCTTCAAGAACATGATATCCTCATCTCTGCATGCAAAAGTGTGTTATCAGAATAAGCAGGGACTGGGATCTAGTGAGATAGCTCCTCCACACACTCTACTATCGTCAGATCTCCTAGGTGTGGAACTGGTCAAGATGAGCTGCCATCCATAGACCCCAGTGATGAAGAGGATGAAGAGGAGAAGGTGAGGGATGACTCTGAGATGAGTGAAGAGAGTCAATCCAAAAAGGGTCACCATGCTCCTAAGGAGGAAAAAGAAGCTGGTTTGAGCAAAACCAAGAGAAAGAACTTGATCAGAAGAGCAAAGAGAAGATCCAGAAAAGCTCAAGAGATCAAGACCACCTTTGATCCCAAACAGAAACAAGTATTTATCTCTGCAGGGTTCAAGGTGATGAAAGCTGAAGATCCTGTCAAGAATTCTAGTACCAAGAGTTCTACTTCAGCTTCAACTCACTCCAGCAACAACAAGAAGACTGATCAGCTGTGTGTCACTGCTACACAGCCTGAACCATCCATTTCAAAGAGCAAGCTTCACCCTAAGAAGCCTGCTGCATCATCTGAAAAGGTGGAGAAAGAAAAGGAAAGTGTTCAAGCTCAGTCTTCTTTGGGAAAGAAGACTCTCGGAAGGAAAGATTTGGATTGTGTTATGTGTGGTAGTACTTCACATCTGGCTAAGGATTGTCAATACAATCCTAATCAAGAAGAAAACTTCTGAGAAGAAGAAGAAACAAACAGCTTCGGAAGGAAAATCTGTTTCCTTCGGAAGCTCCAAAATGAAGAAGAAGGCAAGTAGGAAATTGCCTTCGGAAGAAAAGTTGGTCTCGGAAGAAAGGAATGCTTCCGAAGCACTGAAGCTTGCTGCAGTGAAAGCAAGATCTTCCGAAGGATCCGTCTCCAAAGCTTCCGAAGCTACAAAAGCTTCCGAAGTAGTGAAGGTCAAGCCCAATCTTCCAAAGGTGGTGTGGAAGATGAAGGAAGACCTTGAGACTGAAAGCTCCTCTTCAGCAACAGCAAATGATCCTCAAAGCCTGAACATAGGATCACTTACTGTTTCATTGCCTTCATCTGAACTTTATAAGCCCAAGACCAATGAGGCTTGGGTTTCCAAATGTAACTAAATCATCTCTTTTGTGCAGGGACAGCCAAAGGCAAACAGAAATGTGTGGATCATTGATAGTGGCTGCTCCAGGCACATGACAGGCAATGAGTCCCTACTTCAAAACTTTGAAAGAATTGATGGAGGACCAGTTGCTTTTGGAGGAGATGCAGGAGGTTACATTACTGGTAGGGGCATGGTCTCAAATGGTAAGCTCAGCATTGAGAAGGTAAACTTTGTCAAGGAGCTTGGATACAATCTTTTGAGTGTGTCCTAATTTTGTGACCAAAAACATCACATGCTCTTTACTGAGCATGAGTGCATTGTTCTCAAGCCCGGGGTTGACATTCCTCAAGAGCATATTTTGCTCAGAGCCCCCAGGAAAGGAACATGTACAAGATGGACTTGCAGGAAACATCTCCCTCTGGAGAGATTTCTTGCTTTCTATCTAAAGCAAATAGTGATGAGTCTTTCCTTTGGCATAAAAGAATGTGCCATGTAAACTTTAAGAACATGAATAAACTGATTAAGAATGATTTGGTAACTGGAATGCCAAAGAAAGAGTTTACAAGTGATGACCACTGTGTTGCATGCCTGAAGGGGAAGCAACACAAAGTGTCTCACAAGCCAAAGGAAATGAACTCTATCACTACTCCCTACACTTGTTACATATGGATCTGTTTGGCCCCACCAGTGTAATGAGTTTAGGAAGGACCTCATACTGTTTGGTGATCACAGATGACTTCACAAGATTTACTTGGGTGTTTTTCCTTAGAACTAAGGATGAAACTCCTGAAATCTTAAAGAATTTCATTCTGAAAATTGAGAATCAATCTGATCACAAGGTCAAAATCATAAGATGTGATCAAGGAACCGAATTCAAAAACCAAATCCTTGATACATTTTGTGATGAAAAGGGTATTTCAAGACAATACAGTGCTCCCAGGACTCCTCAGCAAAATGGTGTTGCTGAGAGGAGAAACAGGACACTTATTGAAGCTGCAAGAACCATGTTGTCTGACTCTAAGCTGCCCATCACCTTCTGGGCAGAGGCTGTCAACACAGCCTGCTATGTGCAAAACAGAGTTTTGGTAGTTAAGACACATGGTAAGACTCCTTATGAACTGTGGCACAAAAGAAGACCATTCATTGGTTTTCTCAGAACATTTGGATGTCCTTGCACCATCTTGAATACCAAAGATCAAATAGCCAAGTTTGCTGAGAAATCAGATGATGGACACTTTGTTGGGTACTCTTCTCAAGCTAAGGCTTATAGAGTATACAATCTCAGAACTAGAATCATTGAGGAGTCAGCAAATGTGACTTTCAATGAACACACACCCTGTGTAAAAGGTTCTGGTCCGGATTGGCTGTTTGATCTTGACTTAGTTACCAACTGTTTTAACAAATCTTGTGAGAATGTTTCAGGATCTACAGATAACAGGTCAACAGAAGATCCTGATCCAAGATTTGAGCTAAGAAGACCAAACAAGAAGACTACTTCAGCTCCTGTGGTGACTAACCCTGCAACTGAAGCTCCCATCAGCACTAGCATGACAAATACTGCTGATTCAAATGAATTGCCTTCAAATTCCAGCTCAGAGGCTTAGAATTCAGGAGAAGGAACTTCAAATGTAGGAGGAGGAACTGGAGGTGGTGACAGTGATCAAGAATTTCTTGATGCTGAAAACCACTCCATTGAAGACAACATGAATGATGTTACACACTCATTGGATCAAGTCTCTCTTGATAAGTGTGCTGATGTGGTGGGAGACACCTCATTGCCAGATCAGAATTTCTCAAATTTAGATCTGTCTAACCAACTTGCTGTGATCCCTCAACTTCGGATCCACAAGTCACATCCCACCACAAACATCATTGGAAATGTTGACTCAGGGGTAAGAACAAGAGGACAAGCTCATGACAGCCATGTTTGTCTACATTCTTGTTTCTTATCCCAGATAGAGCCGAAGAAGGTTGATGAGGCTTTGAAGGATGGAAGCTGGATTGAAGCTATGCAAGATGAGCTGCTTCAAATCAGAAGACAGAAGGTTTGGAACTTATGTCCTCTTCCTCAAGGGAAGAGTGTCATAGGAACCAAATGGGTATTCAGGAACAAGAAAGATGATAGAGGGATCATCATCAAGAACAAGGCTAGACTGGTTGTCCAAGGATACACTCAAGAAGAAGGAATTGATTACACTGATGTCTTTGCTCCAGTTGCAAGACTTGAAGCTGTAAGAATATTTCTGGCTTATGCTGCATCCAAGGATTTCAAGGTCTACCAGCTTGATGTGAAGTGTGCTTTTCTCTATGGGGTGATTGATGAAGAAGTTTATATTAAACAACCACCTGGCTTTGCAGACCCAGATCATCCTGATTATGTCTGCAAGCTTGATAAAGCCCTTTATGGACTGCATCAAGCTCCAAGAAAGTGGTATGAGACACTATCAACATACCTCTGTCAACATGGATACAAAAGAGGTACTATTGATGGGACTCTCTTCATCAAAGAAACAGGAAATGACACATTGCTAGTTCAGATATATGTGGATGACATCATCTTTGGTTCAACTAATCCAAAGCTCTGCAAAGACTTTGAGATGCTGATGAAGAATAGATTTGAAATGAGTGCCATGGGGGAACTCAATTTCTTTCTAGGAATTCAAGTGAAGCAGGTTGAAGATGGCATCTTCATCAGTCAGTCAAAGTATGTACAGGACATACTTACAAGATTCAAGATGACTGACTGTAAGGTTGCAAAGACACCCATAGCCAGAAACCACTCCTTGGTCCTGATCTTGAGGGGGAGTGTGTTGATGAACATCTCTACAGGGCTATGATTGGGTCACTTATGTATCTTACTGCTAGCAGGCCTGATATCATGTTTGCCACATGCATATGTGCAAGATATCAAGCCAACCCCAAGATGTCACACCTAATCACTGTCAAAAGGATCCTTAGATATCTCAAAGGTGCTCCAAATCTAGGCCTTTGGTATCCAAAGAATTCAGACTTCAATCTGTATGCCTATACAGATAGTGATTATGGTGGCTGCAACATGACTGCAAAGTCCACATCTGGGGGGTGTCAGTTCCTGGGTGGAAGGATAGTCTCTTGGCAATGCAAGAAGCAATCCTGTATGTCTGCATCAACTGCTGAAGCTGAATACATTGCTGCTGCCAGCTGCTGTGCTCAAGTGCTTTGGATTCAGAATCAGATGCTAGACTATGGGTTCAATTTCAAAGAGACTCCCATACACATAGACAACAATAGTGCCATCTCTATTACACAGAATCCTGTGCAGCATTCAAGGACCAAACACATCAATATCAGGTATCATCTGATTAGGGATAATTTTGAAAAGGGATTGATAAAACTAGTCAAAGTTAACACAAATGAACAATATGCTGATCTGTTCATAAAATCATTTGATGAACAGAGATTTAAATATCTTGTATCAGCTATTGGGATGATTAACTTTGAGTAGATTTTTTTTAACTTAATCAATATTATTTCTTAAAACTGTGTCCTAAGTTGTCTATTAGATCACTTCATAAGCCCAGTTCTCTTTGGAAGAAAAACAAACTTTTAGAATGATATTTCTTAGAATGATGAAAATTTACCTTCGGAAGAAGCAAAAGTTACCTTTTGAAGAAATTTATGTCTAAATCGTTTAAGCAGCTTATCTGAGATTTACCTTTGGAAGAAATTCTCGAAGTATCTTCCGGAGCTTAAATTTTGGTATAAGTACTTGAATGCTTTTTTGGAACAAATTTATTCCGAAAGCAATTTAGTCTCGGAAGACTCATTTATTTCTTCCGAAGCCAAAATTTTCAAAACTCTTTGAAATATCTTCCGAAGCAAAATTGCTTTCGGAAGCTTTGATTGCACAGCTTCCGAAACCAAAATTGTCTTCGGAAGCTTTTTTACTTCCAAGAAAACTAACTTTTGGGCGCCTTTTTCAGAAGTAGGACCCACTTGCGGATTTCAAAGTTTATCTTTTTGTCATAACTTTGTCTCAAATCCAGAGTATATCTTTCCAAACGGTTCTATTTCATCTCACCTCTCTCATTGTTCCTTAACCTAAAATTACCCCCAAATTTCATCTTCTTCTTCTTTCTTCACTACCAAGCTTCTTCAAATGGCCAATCTTGATCGTCGTAACGACCCTGATTTCACCATGCACCTACACAGGCAACACAATCAAGTTGCTCTGTTAAACTCTGAGAAGGATCCAAGCTTCTCAGACGTGTGTAGGTATCTTTCTTTGTCTCACTACTTCACCTCCCTTACAATCGATCCTCCTCTCTATGAGGATCAGTTGCTTGAGTTCTGGCGGACCTGTCAAGAGGTCACCATGGACGGGGAGAAGGCACTGTCTGCCACAGTGCAGGGGAGGACGGTTTTCATCACTCCAGCCATTATCAACACCCATCTTCAGCTGGATGATGAAGCAGGTGAACTGTCTTTCCCAAAAACTGCTGTCAACCAATCCTTTGAGCAGATGGGATATGAAGGTGACTTCTCAGTCAAGACCTTCAGGAAGGGGAAGGTCTCATTCCAATGGAAATACCTCCTCCATGTCGTCATTCACAGCTTATCCAACAAACATGGAGGATGGGACCAGATTCCAGAAGACCTCTCCTTCATTGTCCATGGGATGGTTCAAGGGGTCAAATTCAGGTACTCTCAGTTTGTATTTACAAATTTACTAGCGAATTTGGATTCCTTAGAATATTACATGTTCCCCCGGTATGTTCAACACATTCTCAACTGTGAATTGGGACCACAGTTGAGGGGAACAGGTAATGTTCTTAAACTTGCACACATGAGACCCGGCATTTTCAAGATATTGAAAAAGCCAACTGTTGGGTTCTCGGGGTAGAAACAGCCCTTGTCCCAAAATGTTTGAGCTCATTGCTCAGGGTGACATCCTAGCTGCACCATCTAGTGATGAACCAACACCCTCTACTTCTCAACCACCATCAAGGCCAACAATTACCCTCACCTACACTAGAAAATCCAAACGAACCCCTGCACTTGCTATTGAGCATGTGCAGGCCCCCATATCACAACCCACACAGGAGGAAGTGGACACTCGAGCTCCCACTTCCCTGAGGAGCAAACCACTCCCATTTTTCAAACAATCAGTGCTGAGGTTCCTCATGCTCAGCCTGATGAGCTCACCACTCCACAAACAGCCTTAAGCCATCACTCTGAGTCTCAACACTCTAGTGATCAACCTTCAGGGGAAAGCTACCATCCCCAGCCTCTTGATCTTAACCAACCCATTCCCAGCCTTGACTTCTATTCTGATGAAGATTTGGGTTTCAGTGAGTATCATGACTCTCCCCTCTCTACCCATACTCAAGGGGAGATGAGTACTCCTGCTTCACCCATGTCTAGCCCACATCAGACACCCCAAACTGAGGTGGATCTTCCTGTGATTGTCCAGGAGATCCATGTGGAAGAGGCTCTCACTGTTGCCAGTGATTACATCCTTAAGACCTCAACCACGGCAACCCAGCCTCTTGACACTGTCATTGGGCAGGGGAAATCCAGCAGCCAAGAACCCCATGCTGGTGGTGAAGGAGCAGACCTCGGTTCACCTCCTTCATCCCCAATGATTCTTCAACTGAAGATGAGGGGAGTCTGAAACTCAGGGTGCACCAACTCGAAGACATCTGCACCCAACTGGTTTCACAGATAGCTCACCTTGAATCACAGGTGACTATCTTGCAAAGGAGGGTCCATGACCAGCAACTTGAGATCACCGATCTCAAGGGCCAGTTAGCTGAGAGACCTATAGGACAAACTCATCCAGGTCCACAAGAACCTATGGATGTTATGGATCACTTCCCCAGCTCACCTATGCATGAGGGTGATGCTACCAAAAAGGGGGAGGAAGTTCTGACAGCCACAGAACCTGGGAGTTCTTCCTCAAGTATGGACATACAGGACTCACCATCCTATCTTGCAGTTGTCCATGCTCAGCAACCTCCTCTAGACAGTGATCTGGAACTGCTTATTCAACAACTGTTTGAGGAGGGAGTACCAAGAGCAATGTCTGCCCCATCTGAGAACCCAATCTGGGGTTGGGGGTATGACAATGATAGGAAAGCTCTTGTGATCTCTAGAGCTCAGGGTCAACAAGAAATTCTCAACATCTCCACCCTGAGTTTCTATGAGAGTATAAACTTGGTAGATCTGGCACTTGTCAACCCAAGCAATAACAGACAAGCTGTCAGATTAGCCAATCAAATTCAAGACTGGGTGCTGGCAGAATTCAAAAGGAGAACTGCATTATATAGACAGAGGCTAGCAGTTGAAGCCTTTGGTCAACTGGATGTTGAGGTAGACCCCAAGATTAGCTTCAAAGGGAAAGCCTTGACTGAAGGCCCAGAGGCTGAGACTGTGAACCTTGAGACAAGATCTCCTCCAGCACCCCATACCCTCAGTGAGGCACCAGCTGGTGATGGTGCTTCACAACCTTTCTCTGGCCAGAGCTTGACTGCTGAATCAAGCAATGAAGGCCAAAGCTCTCCTCAGACTGAGTCATCAAAATCTGAAATTAACAAAGGCAAAAAGAAGATGACTCCTGAAGAGATTGAAGAAGAAAAGAGAGAGAGGAAGTGGAAGCTGAGGGGAGAGAGTTCAAGTGGTTCCCCAGGATTCATGCAAGCTGTAATTCTGACTGCCCCTTAGAGGAATTACAACATAGATGAACTCATCTCTCTCCCCTTAGAGGAATTAAATGAACTGGCTGACATTGAATTGTCAAAGGAGAGGAAGGAAGCAGAGGATGCAGCCTTGACCCTCAAACACAAGGAAGAAATGAGGAGAAAAAGGCTTTACAAGAACATTCTTGTCCTCTCCCCAGTTCAAGAAAGTCCTGAGTCAGAGACTGTGGCTGCTGAACAACCTCAGGTAGTTGATGAAGAAGAAAGATTAAAAATGATCAACTACCTGAGTGCCACAGGTCTCTATCAGGCACCTGCACTCCTTCCCTTGCCTTATGATTATATATTATTTGAATACAATAAGCAGCTAGAAGAGCAAGCCAAGAAAGAAAGGCAAGCTGCAAAGAAGAGGCAAAGGGAAGAAGCTGCAAAATCAAGAGCCATCATCCAGAAAAGTCAGAAAAAGTCTGCAGATAGGCAGAGGATGATGAGCTTCTTGAAGCTGTATGGGTTCTCCGGAAGGAGGCTTGGTCCCATGTCTCTATCCATAATGGATGAGCACATAAGGGTGATCAAGCAGAAGATAAAAAAGGGAGAGCTTGTGGACCTTCATTCATCATCAAGTCAAGCTCAACCTGAAGTTGAGGTAAAGGTGGAACCTACAGAGACAACACCACCTGCACCTGAAGCTGCACAACAGCCAACTTCATCTTCTAACCCACAGCAGGGTTCTCCTCCCTCTCCTTCTGAAACTGGGAGAGAGGAGATCCCAACTGAGAGGAATCCACTGAAGAACCTGGTACTGAAGACCAACCCTCTCAGTTAAAATCATCAGGGAGGAAAAAGAGGATGGCCAAAAGAAGATCATCTTCAAAGAAGAAAAGAAGAAAGGCATCCTCCTCCCAACCTCAGGATGAGTCAGAACATCCTGAGGAAGTGCATGAAGAGGACTCTCAACCAACTCCTATCATAGTAGAGCCTCTCTCTGTTGGAAGACAAATTCTGTCCTGGACATTTGCTGAAGATCCAGACAGATGGTATGTCACTAGAGATCAGGGAGAACAACATGTCTACTTCACAAGTGACATGCTTGAACTCCCTCTGCATGATCTCTATGACATGAGAAGGTACTTCATGAGTCTGAAGAATCCAGATCTGCTGATGAAGAAAGGAATTCTGAATATCCTCATGTGGACTATCCTAGTCTGAAGAACCTCTTTGTTTTGGTAGCATCAGCCTAGGGGGAGTTTGTAGGAACCTCTGAAGTTAAGAGGCTGATGCAACCAAAAGATATCAAAACAACCAAGTCTTCCAACATGCACTTCTACACAAAGGTGAACTAGCTTCGAAAGTTTTACACACTCAAGAAAATGCTAAGTGTAAAATCTTCCGAAGCCAAAGTTCAGAAGAAACTGCTGCGGAAGCTTTACACTTAACTTGGAAAATATTCTAAGTGTAAAGTCTTCGAAGCCAAAGACTCAACTCTTCCGAAGGTAAAAGATGAAGTCTTCCGAAGCTCTCAAGACAAAGTCTTCCGAATCTGTTTAAAGACAAGACTGATTTTCCTCAGGAGAGAGAGAAAAGATACCTTTTCCATCAACTTTATCATAAAGTAACCTACTCTCCGCTGCATGCTCTGGTAGTTCACCTGCTATCACTAGTTGGTGAAACTTCCATACTTATGATAAAGTAGATAAGGTCTTCGCCTGCAAGTTTCTGTTTTTATTCCTTCTTGGCTTTTTGTAATAGGAAAGTCAGTGAGCTATGGCTTGTCATAGTCACTAGTCAAAAGGCAATCTGCCTTTTGACTTTAGGCTGATCTTGTTGTCTAGATTAGTCACTTCCAAATGTCTTTTTGCATATTGACGGTTGTAGGATGTAGTATAAGTAGTATCCAGTTCTTGTATTTAAAATATACTTGTACAACACTTGTAATAGAACTAGAGAAGCAATATACAACTTCCTTGAAAATTTTATCTTATGTTCTTGCTCTTACTTTTACTTGTGTTTGTCTTGTATCTTTGGTAAAAGGTTCACAGTTCCCTATTTGAATTGTTAAGTGATCTTAAGATCCTCCTAAGTGTGTTAACTAAGTGCAAGCTTAAGTACCCTTTAACGGTCCTGCACAAACTATGTTAAAACAAGGGGTTACACATGTGTTATACATACATATGTAACTAGCTTGTTATGTATGAACTTCAAAATTATTTATCAAACCTCTTGAACATTTGATTTTATCAAAAATAAGTAAATGAGATTAAAGACTGAAAATTTAAGAATTTCCAAAAATCTAAATAAATTAAAAGGGTTAAAATACATGTTAATTCATGAATTACTAAACAAAATAAGTAAAAAATTAAATGATTGTGATTGTGGGAATAAAATTAAAAATCTATCAGAAAATACTCAAATTTACAAGCTGGAAATTTTGGGAAAATAATATTTTATATATTAATTTATATGATTTATTTAAGAAAAATATAAGAAAAATATCTAATTGACGATTTTCAAATGATAAAAATCTAGAAAAAATTTATAATAATCTCTGCAGTGAGTTAAATTTTCAAAATAAATTTCATGAATTCATTCATTGAAATAATAAAGTTATATATTTCTGAAAGTATAATATGAAGAAAATCAAATTTAATAGTAAAGCAGTGTGAAAAATCATAAAAAATTTATTTGAGACTTTAAATATTATATAGAACTTTCTGTAAAAATTTCAGTATTTTTAAAGGCCCGTAACTAATTTTGTTATTATAAGTGAATTTAGTAAAAATTCTAGAAAATCATTTTTTTAAATGATTATTAACTAAAAATTTCTATTTAGTAATCTGAAATTTAGATCTCCCTATTTCTAAATTTTATAAATTCTTAGTCGATTGAAATTATTGTTATAATTAAAGTCTTATTTGATATAGTTTTAAAGTGCTGAAAAATTTATAGAAATAAAATAATTTCTAACTTATAATTAATTTTTATAGGGATTTGTTGGAATTAAGGTGAGTATCATAGCCCTATTTTATATCTATGATTTTTAAGGGGGGAAACATATTGTGTTTATTTGATGCTAATGTAAATAAGAATTTTGATAAGTTACTGTCATTTTTGCCATAAGTACAACCATTAATTCGTATAAGGAACCGTCTGATAATATAGGTAGCGCTACTTAGGAATATGTTTCCTGCACCAACAGGATGAGTGTTGTGATGTTATATTATCTGATTCTGTGATTTATATGTATGACAGTTATAAATCACCTGGAAAATAAGTAGGTTTGGTTGTGATCTTATTTATGTTGCATCAATAAATTTTGTTAAGTCATTAAACCTATGTTCTCACCAATTTTATGTTGACTGTTTTGAGTATACTTTTTCAGGTAATCAGTATGACTTATAATCTTGTGCTTACATTTGATGTTTACAATGGATGGTACGATGTGATAGGGAAGATGTGTGTAAAAGTAACCGTGAATCTAATTGATCTCAGCATATCAGTGGATGCACATGTCCACTACTACTGAGAAGACTATAAAATGATTACTTGAATCTTTAGTAATAGGGTTGTAGTATTATATGTAAAAGTCTAAGTTAAGACAAGTTTTGTATATGTTATATGAATGTAACCCGAATCTATAAATGACTAATGTACTGTTACTTTAAATTACTTTGGTGTGATTGTTTATTTCTGTAATCAATGTGTTCCGAACCGATAGTCACATCAAAGCATTTCACGCTTCCGCCGGGATGTGACAGCTTGGTATCAGAGCCATTGGTTATAGAGAATTAGGTATTATTAGTTAATGCCTAGACTATAACCATATGCTCATATGATAACAAATCATCAATGTGATATTGTTTTCTCTCTATGATTTTATGTGATCATATCCATGCTTAGACAAGAATGAAACTTGAGATATGTATGATTAATATGTGAAATTTTATGAACCCTAAGTTATATACATAAATTAAATTTTGTAAGAATTTTTGCAGTATGAGTTCTGGTAATTCTGATAGCCACTATAATGAAACTAACCCTTCGGATCATAGCAACCATAGAGAAACAATACCTGAGATAGAACCTCAGAACAAAGTAGAAACACCTCAACCTAAGACCCAGACCAATACAGCGCCAAAGTTTTACGTCTAACGTGCACCAGTAACCATGGGAGGCCATACAATCATGACACCAAGAAAAAGTGTACGGCGTGGTAAGAAGTTTTCAACCAAGGAAATCAAGGACAAAGAGAACAAAGATCCAGAAACCCTTTCCCCGACATTCGATATAACGCCTGCAATTCAACCTAATAATTATGAAATTGAAGAAAGAGGAATTAAGAGGCAAAGGTTGGAGGAATGTCAGACAAATACTACCAACCAAATTCTTAAGAAGGTTAAAAAGATACAACGAGAAATTCGGGTGCTTCAAGCAGATGTCAAGGAAGTAAAGGAAGAAAACAAGAGTATCTTTATTAAGCTATGGAACTGGGTTTGGGGAGATTAGAAAGATAGGAAACTTTATATGTTATGTGTGACTGTTTTAATAAATAAAATAAGGATATAATGAAATATTTTGCTCATGACTATTTAATATTGTGATGTAGTGTGAATAAAATTATGTAATATTAATATAATTGGTATGTAGTGAAAAATGCCTCCAAGAAAAGATACTCAACCAGTACAAAGAACTCCACGTGTCGGGCGACCAAGAACTAGGTTTGTAGAAGAAGCCCCACCAGTAAATACTGCCACAAATGAGGACGAGAGGATTTCTCGGATAGTAACTCGACAGTTGGAAGCCGCAATGCCTACATTGGTGACTTAGCTGCAGTAAGCTCTCAATTTTGAAAGAGTGCCGCCTGGAGATAATGGATTAGAACACACTAATGAAGTGGAGAACCATGAAGGGGAAGCTATAAATGAAGCTAGAAAAGGATGTTCTTATAAGAATTTTATGTCTTGTAAACCCCGAGACTTTGACGGAAAGGGTGGAGCAGTGCAAGCCGTACACTGGTTAGAAGAAATGGAGTCAGTTTTAGACATCAGTGATTGTGCGGATAACTACAAAACCAGGTTTGCTTCGTATTCTCTTAAAGGAGAAGCACAGTCTTGGTGGAAAATGGAAATTCAAACAAAGAGAAGGAATGTTATGAATGAATTAAGTTGGGAGGAATTTAGGAAATTAATGATTGATAAATACTGTCCATATAATGAATTAGAAAGGATAGAAGTAGAATTTTTAGCACTAGAAATGAAGGGTGCTGTAATTCAGAAATATACTGATAAATACAATGAATTTTCTAGATTTGTGCCACATTTAGTGACTCCAGAAACAAAAAGAATAGGGAGATACATCTGGGGTTTAGTACCACAGATAAGAGGAATGGTGAAATCTGCAATGCCAAAAACTTTTCAGGATGCAGTGACTCTAGCAGGAAGTTTGACAAAATGATTAGAAACGGATCATTAACTACAACCAAGGTAGGAGAGAAAAGGAAATGGAACAATAACACAGGAAGGAATTTTAGAGGAAACTGGAACAAGAAGGTATACAGAAACCCAGAAAGAAATTATATGGGAATCGCGCAGGAAGAAAGGCCACAGACAGAAAGCCAACCTTGGTGCAATGCCTGCAGAAGGTATCATGTTGGGAGATGTATGCTGGTAATTTGTTATAATTGCAAGAAGAAGGGACATAAATCAAGAGAATGTAAGGGACCCACAAATCCTAAGCCAGTGTGTTACCAGTGTGGAAAATAAGATCACCTTTGCAATGGATGCCTAGAATTAAAAGGGATGACTCCAAGGAATTCCAACAAAGTGCATGGTCGAGCATTTGTGCTTCAAGTGGAAGAGGCGCGACAGGAACCAGAAGTGGTGACGGGTACGTTCTTTATTAATGATCAATACGCAACTGTTTTATTTTATACGGGAGCAACTCGAAGTTTTGTCTCAAATCATTTCAAGCCCCTACTTGGATTAACATCAGAGAAACAGAAAAATAAGTATATGATAGAGCTAGCTGATGGAAACATTATAGAAGCTAATGAAATTATTCCTAGCTGTATTCTAAACTTAGAAAATCATTGCTTTGACATAGATCTGATCCCTATTGAATTAGGAGGTTTTGATATTGTAGTAGGTATGGATTGGTTAAGTAAGAATCAGGCAGAAATCATTTGTGAAAATGAATGATTAAAATACCTCTGACTAAAGATAACCAAATTCTTGTCATACACGGCGAGCAACGTAGAGGTCCTATCAGAATGATTTCTTATATGAAGGCTCGAAAATATTTGAAAAATAAATGTTTAGCATTTCTGGCCCACATAGTTGATACCAAAACAGTCAAGCAGGACTTGGAAGATGTCCCTATTGTTAGAGAATATCCAAAGGTATTTCCTAATGAGTTACCAGGATTGTCGCCCCCTTGTCAAGTAGAATTCAAAATAGAATTAGTACCAGGAACAGCACCAATTGCCAAATCCTCGTATCGATTGGCGCCATCAGAAATGAAGGAATTGATGAATCAATTACAGGAGCTGTTGGATAAAGGATTTATACGTCCTAGCATTTCACCATGGGGAGCTCCAGTCCTGTTCATGAAGAAGAAAGACGGAACCTTTAGGATGTGCATTGACTATAGAGAACTTAATAAAGTGACTATTAAGAATAGGTACCCCCTCCCTCGAATAGATGACATGTTTGATCAATTGCAAGGATCAAGCTATTTCTCAAAAATTGACCTGAGATCAGGATATCATCAGTTAAGGGTACAAGAAGAAGATATACCTAAAACTGCATTTAGAACCCGGTATGGTCATTACGAGTTCCTTGTAATGCCATTTGGATTAACTAATTCTCCAGCCGTATTCATGGATCTAATGAATAGAGTGTGTAAACCTTACTTGGATAAATTTGTCATAGTCTTTATAGATGACATATTAATCTATTCTAAAAGTAAGGAAGAACATGAAAAGCATCTAAGGCTAACTTTAGAGTTACTTCAAAAAGAATAACTGTACACTAAATTCTCAAAGTGTGAATTCTGGAAGCGAGAAATGCAATTCTTAGGACATGTGGTTAATCGAGATGGAATTCAGGTCGATCCAGCAAAGATTGATGCAATTAAAAAGTGGGAAGCTCCGAAAACACCAACTGAGATACGTCAATTTTTAGGTTTGGCCGGTTATTATAGGAGATTTATAGAAAATTTCTCCCGAATAGCCAACCTTTAACAGAATTGACTCAGAAAGATAAACCATATGTTTGGGAAGAAAAACAGAAAAAATCATTCAAGATCCTGAAACATAAATTATGTAGTGCTCCTATTTTAGCTCTTCCAGAAGGTACAGATGATTTTGTAATATATTGTGATGCATCGCATCAAGGTTATGGATGTGTTCTAATGCAACGAAATAAAGTAATTGCATATGCGTCCAGACAAATTAGAGGAAGTGAAAAGAATTATACTACTCATGATTTGGAATTAAGAGCAGTAGTATTTGCACTTAAGATTTGAAGACATTATTTATATGGAACTAAGTGCATAATTTATATGGATCATAAAAGTTTGCAACATATATTCAATCAAAAGATGTTGAATATGAGACAAAGAAGATGGGTAGAATTACTGTGTGATTATGATTGTGAAATCAAGTATCACCCAGGTAAGGCAAATGTAGTGGCAGATGCCTTAAGTAGGAAGGAAAGAATTCAACCATTACGGGTTCGTGCGATGAGAATGGAGTTACACTCAGATTTAATAAGTCAAATTCAAGAAGCCCAACAGAGAGGTGAATTGAGAAGTTTGATGGAACAGAATGAACAAATAGAAGTTACGTCAGATGGAATCTGAGATTTAAAGGAAGAATTTGGATTCCTGATAATGACATGCTTAGAGAAAACATTTTGAGCGAGGCACACATGTCAAGATATTCAGTGCATCCGGGAAATAATAAGATGTACAAGGATCTAAGAAACCAGTATTGGTGGCTAGGTATGAAGAAATCGGTTGCAAGATTCGTAGAAAAATATGATATCTGTTCAAGAGTCAAAGCCGAATATCAGAAACCCTCTAGACATTTGCAACAACCAGAAATCCCTAAATGGAAGTGGGACCAGATTACTATGGATTTTGTTACCAAACTACCCAGAACCTCAAATGGATACGACATGATATGGGTTATAGTCGATAGATTGACTAAATCAGCTTATTTCCTACCAATTAGAAAAGATTATAAAATGGAGAAGTTAGCAAGGATCTATATGAAGGAGATCGTGTCTAGACATGGAATACCAATTTCAATTATCTCAGACAGAGACAACCGATTTACTTCAAGATTTTGGCAGACTTTGCAAAAGCATTAGGGACTAAAATAAACATGAGTACGGCATATCATCCACAAACAGATGGACAGAGTGAGAAAACCATCCAAACATTAGAAGATATGTTGCGAGCTTGTGCATTAGATTTTGGTGGTAGCTGGGATACACACTTACCTTTGATAGAATTTTCATATAACAATAGCTATCATGCCAGTATTGGGGCAGCTCCATTTGAAGCTTTATATGGAAGAAAGTGTAAGTCACCTTTGTGTTGGAATGAGGTGGGAGATAGACAACTTACAGGTCCAGAACTCATACAAGAAACATCTGATAAGATCTTCAAAATTAAAGACAGATTGAAGGCAGCACGTGATAGATAGAGAAGTTATGCTAATAGAAGAAGAAAGTCGTTAGAATTTCAAATCAGGGATAAAGTGTATTTGAAAGTATCACCCTCAAAGGGAATTATCCGATTTGGGAAAAGAAATAAGTTAAACCCTAGGTATGTTGGCCCTTTTGAGGTAACTGATAGGATTGGTCCTGTAGCATATAAGTTAGACTTACCTCAGGAATTAAGTGGAATACATAACACCTTCCATATATCTAACTTGAAGAAATGTTTGAATGATAAGACATTAAAGATACCAATAAGGGAAGTCAAAATAGATGAGAAACTTCATTTGGTGGAAGAACCAGTAACAATCATGGATAGAGAAGTAAAGAGATTAAAGAGAAGTAAAATTCCAATAGTGAAGGTCAAATGGAATTCAAAACGAGGACCTGAATTTACATAGGAACGGGAAGATGAAATTAAGAGAAAATATCCACACCTATTTGAGGTTAGACTGAATGAAAAGGATAGTTATAAAGACAAACTTTCCATGTCATCAGATACTAACAACAGATGAATTTCGGGACGAAATTCTTTTTATGGGGGGAGAATGTGACGACCCTAAAAATTAAGTTTAGGTAATTTTATACCAAGGTTTCATATAAGTTAACCTTATATTTGTATGTGTGCTTTTAATAAATTAAAATCCTAAGGTGACTTTATGTGATAAAATTTTATATGTATATGTGTGTTAGCATATAAAATATGTGTATAAATTGCATGTATACATGATCCTTTACGTGTGCATGTAGGTATACATTTGTGATATTTGTAAAATGTTAAGAATGCTAAACTATATGATTATGTGCTTAGTTATTTAAATTACTTATCATACATCTAATTAATGTATAATAAACTAAGTTTACAACAAAGTTAATCAAATATCAAATAAGTTAAAATTTTTGAAAGATTTCATGATAAACCTTAACTAACCTAATTAATGACTCTTTTAAGAACACCTACGGCTGATAACTAAACACCACCACCACCTTAGCCACTAATCTTCATTAATTGCATAACGCCTAGCAACCGAACCCATGATGAATCTAGTCATCATGCTTGGCCGGTTCATGTATCATCACCTTGCTTAGGACACTAAGCACCTTTCTAATTGTGACACTTAATCCACCATCATTTCTTGTGAAATGTGGCAACTTCTTGACTCACTTAGTGTCCACAATAGGCCAACTTGCAAGGACTATAATTACATTAGACACTATGCTTGCTCCATATGTTGACACTTCACCAAATGGACATTATTACCATGGTGATTAGGTGTCAAGTTCTCGGCTAATGCAAGTGTGAAACCGCCACCTTCACACCCTTTAAACCCCTCAACCTTCGGCTATATAATACTACCGAAACCATTGCATCATTTCTTTTTCTTACAAACTTAAACACCATCATATCTTCTTCAAAAATCTCTCAATACAACACACACAAACCATCTTCAAAACTATTGAAACTCTCGGTTCTTCTCTTCATCCAAACACCATCTTTGAAGTCCTACACATCAAGATTCTAGGAAGACTTTTTCAAGAACAATGATACTTTGGAATCCAAGCACCTAAAGCTATCTTCTCAGCCATTTGAAAAGGTTTTGATACTTACAAACTATGTTAAAACAAGGGGTTACACATGTGTTATACATACATATGTAACTAGCTTGTTATGTATGAACTTCAAAATTATTTATAAAACCTGTTGAACATTTGATTTTATCAAAAATCAGTAAAAGAGATTAAAGACTGAAAATTTAAGAATTTCCAAAAATCTAAATAAATTAAAAGGGTTAAAATACATGTTAATTCATGAATTACTAAATAAAATAAGTAAATAAGTAAATGATTGTGATTGTAGGAATAAAAATTAAAAATCTATCAGAAAATACTCAAATTTACAATCTGGAAATTTTGGGAAAATATTATTTTATATATTAATTTATATGATTTATTTAAGAAAAATACAAGAAAAATATCTAATTGAAGATTTTTCAAATGATAAAAATAAAGAAAATCTTTATAATAATCTCTGCAGTGAGTTAAATTTTCAGAATAAATTTCATGAATTTATTCATTAAAATAATAAAGTTATATATTTTTGAAAGTATAATCTGAAGAAAATCAAATTTAATAGTAAAACAGATGTGAGACTTTAGATATTATATATAACCTTCTGTAAAAATTTCAGTATTTTTAGAGGCCCGTAACTAATTCTGTTATTATAAGTGAATTTAGTAAAAATTCTAGAAAATTATATTTTTAAAATGATTATTAACTAAAAATTTCTATTTAGTAATCTGAAATTTAGATCTCACTATTTCTAAATTTTTATAAATTCTTGGTCGATCGAAATTATTTTTATAATTAAAGTCTTGTTTGATATAGTTTTAAAGTGCTGAAAATTTTAAAGAAATAAAATAATTTTTAAATTATAATTAATTTTTATAGGGATTTGCTGGAATTAAGGTGAGTATCATAGCCCCATTTTATATCTATGTTTTTTGGGGGAAAAAGCATACTGTGTTTATTTGATGCTAATGTAAATAAGAATTTTGATAAGTTACTGTCATTTTTGCCATAAGTACAACCATTAATTCGTATAAGGAACCGTCTGATAATATAGGTAGCGCTACTTAGGAATATGTTTCCTACACCAACAGGATGAGTGTTGTGATGTTATATTATCTGATTTTGTGATTTATATGTATGACAGTTATAAATCGCCTGGCAAATAAGTAGGTTTGGTTGTGATCTTATTTATGTTGCATCAATAAATTTTGTTAAGTCATTAAACCTATGTTCTCACTAACTTTATGTTGACTGTTTTGAGTATGTTTTTTTAGGTAATCAGTATGACTTATAATCTTGTGCTTACATTTGATGTTTACAGTGGATGGTACGATGTGATAGGGAAGATGAGTGTAAAAGTAACCATGAATCTAATTGATCTCAGCATATCAGTGGATGCACATGTCCACTACTACTGAGAAGACTATGAAGTAGTTACTTGAATCTTTTGTAATAGGGCTGCGGTATTATATGTAAAAGTCTAAGTTAAGACAAGTTTTGTATATGTTATATGAATGTAACCCGAATCTATAAATGACTAATGTACTTTTACTTTAAATCACTTTGGTGTGATTGTTTATTTCTGTAATCAATGTGTTTCGAACCGATAGTCACATCAAAGCATTTCACGCTTCCGCCAGGATGTGACAGCTGTGTAAGTAGGTATACATTTGTGATATTTATAAAATGTAAAGAATGCTAAACTATATGATTATGTGCTTAGTTATTTATACATTAATTAGATGTTTGATAAGTAATTTAAATAACTAAGCACATAATCATATAGTTTAGCATTCTTAACATTTTACAAATATCACAAATGTATACCTACATGCACACGTAAAGGATCATGTATACATGCAATTTATACACATATTTTATATGCTAACACACATATATATATATATAAAATTTTATCATATAAAGTCACCTTAGGATTTTAATTTATTAAAAGCACATAAGGTTAACTTATATGAAACCTTGGTATAAAATTACCTAACCTTAATTTTTAGGGTCGTCACAATCCATATGATTGCAATAGGAAAACTAACAAGCATACAAAAAAAAAATTACGAAAGAATAAAAAGGGTGGCCGATGAATCAAGGGGATGAAAAAAGTCAACGTAAACCATTATATATAAGGGAGAACCCTACGCAAAAGAGGAGGGAATCAAGCGACGGCAGGAACGTACGGAGGAAAAGAAAAAAAAGAAGAAAAGGTATTTTGGTTTCATTTAACGTGGGAGCTTTTGAGTACGAGTAGAGAGCAATCTTAAAGCAAAGAACAAGATCTGAAGCAAAGATTGAATCATTCAAGCATTGAAGATCATTCGGTTTCGTATCGTTATAAACTAGTTTTCTTTGTTTCATTGATTATCTCATTTATGTTATTAAAGTTTGCAATTTCATTATTGTTCTTGATGTTTTTGAACGTTATGAGTAGCTAACTTTTTAATACTACCTAAGTTGGGTTGAACACTAGATTAAATATTTAGTTTTAATTTTGTATATTTGTTTATTAATCTTAGAACTTGATTTTTTTTAATTAAATATGAATATGTGTATTGTTTTATGCTTGAAAGTTATTGCCATGCTCGTGTATGCTTGATCTTGATTGATTGCGTGACATCTAGATTAGGTTTTACACGTTAAAATTAATTACTTTGTGTTTTTTTTTTACTTTGATTAGAGATAATCTTAGGAGCATTGGTTGTGACTTGATGGTATTTTTCAATGTGCTACCTTATCTAAAATCTAGGGGTGATAGATATTACTTAAAACCTCCTACCCATTGCTTGTTAGGTTTAGATTTCGCGAGAGCATGTTTTGTTTTTCATTCGTGGTGTTAGTGTTTTAGAGTATATAATTAGATTTAATTAAGTTGTCCTTTGTATTAGGGTTGGAAAATATAATCTTAAAGATATTATGGTAGAAAACCTAGGGGTGATCTTCCATTAGACATCTTAATAAACCTATCTAGTGCTTTACATGTGTCTTTGGTTTTCTTAGAGAGTAGCAACATACCTAGTTAATCATAGATCCGTAATTTTAGAGATAGCCATACAAGTTATTACCTTTGTTTCATTACACGTTAGTTGGATTCCTATCTAGGTAGTTATTTAATATATCTGATCGTATTCAAGTTTCTATGTTTGAATTCTCATTTGTTTATTTCATTCATCGCGTTTAGATTAATTAATTTTAGTTAAATAGTTTATTTTTTTTAATAATTACTTAATATATTTCAGTTAATTAGGTTAGAAGTCGATAGAGGTTTAGTAACGAAAGCCGCCAAACGTGTCTCTAGGGTTCGATATCCGGACTTTCCTAAACTTTACTATACCATGACCTGTACACCTGCCGTTTGTGTGAGGTTTAGTTGGGAATTTCCAATTTTTTAAAACTAATTTCTGAAAAACATTTTCTTAATAAAATAATATATATACTTTCACACATCAGGGCCTTACATCTTGTTCTCACACCATTCTCAACATCTCCAATGATGTTTATGATAGGATGTGACTTGTGGATTCTTAGCTGAGAAATCACAATAAGTTGATTTGATAGATCCAAATTAGATAAATTTAGATCTGGTGATTGAGTATCACCTACCACAGCAGCACACCTATCAAGTGTAACTTGATCCAAAGAGTGTGTAACATCATTGATGTTGTCTTCAGTGGAATGGTTGTCAGCATCATGAAATTCTTGATCACTTTCACCTCTTCTACTGTATTGGAGATCCCTTCATTTGAGTTTTCTGACTCATTGCTAGAATTGGTTAGCACCTCAGATGTATCAAATTCTTGGCTTTGGAAGACTTTGTCTTGAAGCTTCGGAAGAATTCAACGTGGCTTCGGAAGATTTGATACTTAGTGAATTTCATTGAGTTGAATCAAATATTCCGAAATAACTTTTCTTGTACTTCATATGTGCATGCTGAGAGCTTCTTAGTTGCATCAGCCTATAAGTATAACTCTTACAAGAAACATTGTTAAAATCCCTATAATGTTTTAAATATATTTTAAGTGGTTGTGAGTGGAGCAAAAAAAAAAGTAATGATAAATGTATAAAAGGTATTATTTAATTGAAAAGAAGAGAGAAAAAATATTGATTTTTAATGTAATTATATTGATGAGAATGAAGAATGGGTTGTGAATGCTCTTAGTCAATTTATTACGACCCACCAACTCGTGTAACACGTTTACAGCTTGATTGCAATTCATCTGCAAATTGTCAATCCATTTACAACCCATTTGCCTCATTAGATAAATGAGTGGTTCAGGCTGGGAAACAAATTGGTAAACCCGATTAAAATAACACTTATTTCACCTAAACAGGGTTGTATATTTCCCGTTAAGAAAAAGAAAAATTTGTAAAAGAGTTAGGTCCGGGTTATGTGTCTGTAAGTGTGTTGAAAGTATCATTATTGACGTACTAGTTGGTAACCTGTGCTTTGCGGCGAGTACGATCTTTACTTGCTCAATGAACATATACATATATATACTATTAAACATTTAAAAATAAAAAAAGAAAAAGAAGCACACATGCCTTTGAAAAAATCCACAAGGTTGACGGTTTTGTTAAACTCATACTTTCTAGGTTTTATGCTTATTTTACAAGTTAGACATTCAAAAGAAGTAACTATTATTTGGGTTGTCTAAAAACTAATTTATTTTTTTATGTTTTGAATATAAAACAACAAATTATTATTATTATTATTATTATTATTATTATTATTATTATTATTATTATTATTATTATTATTATTATTATTATTATTATTATTATTATTATTTTAATAAAATTATTTAGTAATTATATAGTTAAGTATTTAAATAAGATAATACTTATTTATAAATTAAAATGGTAATAAAATTGATTTTAATAAGGGTTAATTTCATATATATCCCTACAAACTTACAAAATATCAAATATATCCAAACTAAAATTTTAATATCATATATATCCCTACAAAACATAACATATATCATATATATACTAAAAACCTTTTAAATATCATATATATTCCAACTAAATTCTAAATATCATATATATGGATAAAATAATCAAACTATTATATATTTATATTAACAAATTTTATAAAAACAATATAAAATAAAACCAATTTACCCTTTATTTTCTTAAAACCTTATTTTACACACTTTAAACTTATCTTTCTACTATAATTTTTTATCTTTTTTTATGTTTTTAGTGTTAATTTCCTCATAAAAGTTTGTATCCAACTAAAAAGAAGCTATAAACAAGTCTAACCTAGAATAATACAACATATATGAATAAACCTTTATTGTATAGAGGTTTAAAAAGGATATTTAATCAAGACGATCGGGAAAACAATTAAAAAATATATAAAAGTTAGTAAAAATCACTATAGCAATTAGTAAAAGATATCATAGAAAATTCTATAAAAGAGTTACTTAGAAAAGAAATAAAAGTTTTGTTGTAAAACGACAATAAAAAAAAAAAAAAAAAAAAAACCATAAAAAGATGAGTAAAAATAAGTAAATATGAAGATTAAAGTTTTATTAAAATCTAAATTGTTATATTATGAATTATTTTTATAAAATATATGAAATGGATACATATGATATTTTGATTATTTTAAAATGATATATATGATATTTGATATGTTTTATAGAGACATATATGATATTTAAAATTTTATTTGATATATATGATATTTAACTAGTTTTGTAAGGATATATATGAAATTCATCATAAATAAGAAAATATTTAATATAGTGAATTAGATCATTTTATATTATTAAATAGCGTATTAACAATATGCATTAAAGAATGTATTAACTAAAAGGAGGTTATTAAATGAGAGACAAAATATGAATAATTGGATGAAACACTTGTATCTAATGTTTAAAAAAATGTATTAGGTGTTCTAATTTTTTTTTTTTTTTTATACAAAAACACACTTGTAATCCCAAAAAAATTGTTTTATATGTTGTAATATAAATAAATATATAAGTTCTGTCCACTCCAATAATTCAACCTGCCAACTCAAATTCAAACTACAAACACAACCCAATTTTCAGGGATAAGAATGATGACCAAGTAAACAACTGGAACTGAAGTCTAGTATTTAAAAAGTTAATCTGCGAAATAGTAAAAGTTTTTATCTGTGTTCCGTCGAAAATTAAGAGTTCAGTTTGTTTCTTTTCGTGTGACTTGTTTATTTTGACTAGTTCATTGTCTAGTTTAATAATAAGAGTCGGTGATTCTTTAAAAATCACACAAATTCAAGTCTGGTTAGGAGTAATAAAACGACTGAAATAAAGTCTTGTTGTTAAAAAAGAACTAGTTCACTACCAAGTCCAATGTAAAACTTTCATGTTGTTTGTTAATTTTAAGTGGTGGTAAAGTAATATACTCTCCAACTAAATGATCATCTGTTTATTTGTAGAGTGTAGATGTCTGAATTTCAAGAATAAAAGGGTTGCATTCGCAAGTTAAAAAAATAAAAAAGTGTGTTTGGAGAGGGTTTACATAGTTTAACTATTAATTTGTGTGAATAGAAAGAAAGAAACGGGCAAAATCACCCCTAAAACGGATGAGGTATGACAACTTTAGATGGCATTACTCAAATGGAAGAAAATGGTTCAAAAATATGAAACCGTAGACAATTATTGAAAAGAAAAATTGAAATTGATAATTAACTAGTTAAAATAGTCAAACTATAGGGATGAAAAACGAAACTCATATTTAATTGAAACAAAAATAAAACATGAATGACTTAATTGGAATAAACTTAAAACTTAGTTACTATACTATAAAGTTTTTCCGACATGGAATTAGGGGTTTTATAACAGAAACTATAGTAATATTGTTCTTACAACAGGAAAAGATCACCAGAAATGCCCAGATGGTACTTGCTAAGATAAGCAAAACCGTTAGTCTCAATATAGGAGATGATCAAGCTTCGGTGTGAGAATCAGTGGATAGTTCTCTAAAAAATGAAACGAGATAGACTAAATGTGAGTGAGTTTGAATTTCTTTAACATGTGATGTCCCTGTTTATAATGGGGTATGCCATGCATCGGGGTTCTGCTACTTTCCTTTTTAAGAGGGTAGGTCTCCATCGTGCTTATGTTCTTGTCTTGTTTACATAATAATATTGTTATTTTGATGCAATAAGTTTGCCCTCCTTTTTTATTGAGGGTCAGTCTCCCTTTCTATAGATGTTCCTCTATCATGTTGGTGCCTATCATGTGATTTGGCTATAGATTCAGCCTTGCCTTAGGTAAGTTGCTTTGCTTTCTTACGTCTCGCCTTCTCTCTTGTTCTCGCCTTGCCATATTTCTAGGCAAGACATTTAACAGGATGGCGCACGTTGTCGAAGCTCCTTTTTGATGTTATTTTATTCTCCTTATACATCATTATATATATTTTCACATTCAATATCAAACCATATCGACCATGAAAGTTATTACAATACCATAATACTCGAGTACGATATCACAAACTCATGTTTCCAAACAACCATCATATTACAAAAACACATAATACATCACATTTCAAGACACCATATGCATCATCAGCAACAATTTCTCCCTTCCAACATAAAATCCGCATTCGGGTTTCCTCATTAATCAACCTCGACACCCTGGAGCCCAATCCAGTCCACCCAACTATACAATTCCAACCCATGTTTCTTGGTTTGACTTCTTGACTCACAGTTCTTTCCATATACGCCCGCTGACTCTTAATTTGAGTTCTTGCCTATCTCCACCCGAGAAAAACAAGGCTAAGTTTCTTGGAATCACTAGTCCATCTTGACTATCACGAACCTTCCTATGACTATCACGAATGCTTCGAGGGACCCCTTGCCATGTGAATTTACGTCCGTACCCTCCAACTTCTAACGAATAACTAAACTTTTTGGCTTCAGTATCCTCGCCCATGAACCGTAGGAATGATATGTAAAAGGGTGACATTCCTAGCTGAAACGCCTCAAAGTGCAAACAGAATTGTCTTCCAAAGCAATTAAACACCTACACGTAAAAAGTATGCAAATTTATCTTCGAAAATACATTTTTAAACAAGAATTGGTATAAACGTAACATGTTATTGATGTAGATAACGAATGTATGTTTCGATGCGTGTTGTAAAAAGTGATTAAGGTAATGCCGAATTGTCAATTGCACTAAAATGGGTTGCAGAAAAATAGTGTTTGGATCTGCTTGTCTGGTTTGAAGTTGCAAAAATCTGATAATCAAATTTTTTGAGTGTTTGGCAAACTCTGATCATTTACAAAACTAATATATAAATATGACAATTCACATATTTTGAAAAAGTAGAGATTTGTGAGCTAGAAATAAAAGTTTCTTGAATTAGGTTGAAATGGATTAATAAAATAAGTTAATTTTACCATTTGATACTTAATTTTATCACAGCTATCATGAAAAGGAGTATTAAAAATTATTAGACAATCAGAAGCAAAATCTTCTGATTATCCAAAATATATAATCTGATTATTGTGGCAGCAAGTACCAATAATCAGATAATCAGTTTAAATCCAAACATCAGTGAAGATGTAAAAATACAAAGCAAAATATGTCTTTTATATGCTACAAGACTTGTAAGAACTTACCGTTAGCATCCATGTGGCATTTTCAACTTCATGTGGATTAGATTTAACATATCGATGGTTAAAAGTGCATCCATCATGCATATCAACATTATGATCATCCTTCAAATGTGTCACAAGATATGGGATATCCCCTGTGATTGAACACTCGGATCCCGCATAAGGACAATTGTATGGGCGAAAACGACAATTTTGCTCGTGTTTAAGCTTGCTATAGTAAGGAAATATGTCATGGCATCCAAGACTTTGATGTCTACATGGAAGTTCTAAAGATTCAGCTACTTTTTCCAATGCCAAACACCTGATATTTCCCATTTCAAGTCGGCATGTTGGACAGCAATTGTGCACTCGAAGCTTGCAATTTGAGCATAAAGTATGGCCATTTGGACACTACAAGAAAAAAAAAAGAATAAAGGGAACAAAGAGTGAGCTAATTTGGTGCAATTATGGACAAAAATAATATATTTTGAAGTAATCAGCAAGGAAAAAATTGGTTTTAACCTAACTTAGAGAATCTATACAATGTCAAAGTACGCTTTCTATAATGGCTTTCTTTACTTACAGATACTATTTTCCATTTAGTATGAAGTTTCATATCATTGTTTTAAAGAAGCTGATTGTAAAAAAGCTGTTAATTTTATAATATTTGGTCATGAGAAACACCAGTGGCCATTTCAATCCATTTACATGTGAATGAGTCAATTCGGGTTGTGTTTAATCTCAAACGGATAAAATTATAAGTTTAGCTTAAAGAAGAACAGGTCAAACAGAACTAAAATCATCAAAAGTATACTCTTAAGTATACCACCTCCTGAATATTTAATTTATTTAAAATAGACGATTCTATACAAGATTATACCTGATTTAGAATTAGAGATTGACAGAAAAAAGTGAACTGCTCTAAAAATACAACATATACTAGAAAACAGTCAAGTGGATGGTTCAAAATCATAAATGAAAGCAAAAAGGAGGGTTCTTTATAATATAATATCACATTTAGTTTTAGAAATTCAAGAAAATCATTATTTTACTCTATATCTCTGCAAAATTAAGAAGTGGAATGATGATTTATGCCCATGAAATGATACATTATACTGTGAACTATATGATTAAAAACTGAATATGAAGACAAAAAGGGGTTTGTTTATAATATTATACCCAATTAGCATTTAAAATTTTGCAGAAATAGTAAATTCCTCTAAAATAAAGCAAAATATTCTGAACAACAGTCACAAGATGGTTAAAAATCCTGAATGAAGGCCGAAAAGGAGGGTTCTTTATAACATAATACCGCATTTAGCTTCAGAAATTCAAGAAAATGGTAAATTGCTACAATACTAAGCAAAATTAAAGTGAAGATTTAATGATCTTTGCCCATGCAGTTATAACGTATATAGTGAACTAGATTTAAAAATATCCAAAATGAAAGCAAAAAGGAAGTTATTTATAAATCTTTACCCGATTTTGCTTTGGAAATTTCAGAAAGTAACTCTTCTAAAAACAAATCAAAATTTTCTTTAAAACAGTCAACTAGAAGGTTAAAAGTTGTAAATGAAAGCCAAAAACTAGTGTAGCATAAGATCCTTGTTAGATTTAGAATTTCAAGAAAATAGTGATTCATAAATCTGAATGAATTTCTAACAAGAAAGTCCAATAATTTATGCCCATGAAATTATATACCATATCCTCAACTAGATGGTTAAAAACCAAAGATGAAGAAAATACAGATTTCCTCTAAATCTAAGCATGTTAACATGTGAATGCATCATTTATGCTCGTTATATTATATACTATGTAAAAACAAACCTGATGAATCGGAGGATACATTAACGTAGTACAAACAGGGCATTCTAGAAGCTCATGAACACCATTTGTTGATTGCATTCCATGTTTTCCAGTTGCTGTTCTTGTAGCACTTTTATCAGTTTTTGTTGTTGCCACATCATACTTCAAAGTTTTCGGGTGAGACTCAATAACATCTTTATATACACCACCACCTGGTGCCATTGGAATGCCGGTAAAGTTTTTGTTGATTTATTTGTAGCAATTTAGTACATGTTCAGAGCTCGAGTTTTGTTGTTCTTGAAAGACCTGCAACGTCTGTTAAAACACAAAGTGTGAAGAGAAATATAAGAACATCTCAAGATCTTATAGGTTACAAAGATGTTAAAGGACCGAATAATAAAATTTCTGAATTTAGGCCAAATGTGTGCAATATTATTGTCAAAATGAAGCCGGCATGTCAAAAGAACCATAACTATTTAATTACAGGCTTAATTATTTAAAATTTCGAACTCTCCCACTCTCACCTACATTGAGTACTTTTAATGTATAATACAGTTTGTACAATGCATGTAAGACAAAGGCAAGATAAAGTTAGCAAACAACTACCCATCTCCGCTCACGAAATTGCTCTCCTAAATAGCATACCATAAAGAGAAAAAAATAACTAAAAGATTTGTCTTAGGAAATTTAGCTAAAGATGGATTGACATCTAGTCTTCCCACAAAGGTAGCATCTTGAAGGATCACATAATCATCAATAAGTTAAAGATATGGACAAGGAGGTAAATTTATCTCAATTATTAGTTTTTTTGCATCAAATAGTTACCTATTTATCCAAATCTGATTACTTTGACCTTGTACATACTACATAGTCAACAAATCATAATCATAATCATTTTTATCAAACAGTGCAAACAAATTACTATGTTTAAACGCACATCCAAAACCACAAAACTTTATATCTTTAACTAAATGGCTAAAATACCCTTCAATAATAAAGACATAATCTTATGGAATAGACACACAAACAGACAACCCAACATGAAATTTTATGCAAACCGATTAGGGGGAATGGAAATAAAAAACAGAAAAAAAATCTAGTAAGACAGGTAGGTGAAAGTCTAACTACTAGTTAGTAATATATAGATTCTCACACCAACCATCTTCACGTAAACGCAGGAAAATTAAGAGTAGTTCTAAGCATATAATAATCTATCCAAACATGTTTAATCATTGAGAAGATATGATTATAGAGAAATATATAGATATAGCCCCAACAACCAATTGATCATCAGATTCAATCATCACTTAAAAAGACATTACTTTGAAGATTAATTAGCCACTTTTAATACCAACAATTAGACTAAATAAAGTGGATACTAATATATAAACAGAAAAAAACAAGAAGAAATTGCGATTGCCCAACAAGATAATAATTCATATATGAAATTCCTAACATCAATCAACCTAATATTCTCTATTTGGCAAGAAAGTAGGTGGAAATGAAATAAAAAACAACAGTTAGTTTAAAAGCAAATCCTGGTATAAAGTGGCTGCAGCATTCAAGCCATCCACACAAGACACCCAACAAAGTAAAAATCAAGATCTGACATCAAACTCAAGTATGAATTTTTTAAACTTCAAACTTCAGTCAAATAATTTCCAAAAAATGAAGAAAACGATATGCGTTTCCATTTAAATCAGATGAAAAAGGGTCAAAACCCTAAATCATAATTTTCATTTTTACCATCAAAAGGAATTGCTTATGTACACAATTGCTTATGTACACAGAGACTTACTCCAATTGGATGTGTAATTGTGCAAAATACTCTTTTTCAGAGAACACAGCTTCAAATGTACCCTAAGTGACAAAATGCAGGAAAATGACAACACCAGAACCCAAAATGAGATTAGGGTTTTGACTAAGAACCTGTTTCAATTGATCAATACCCCATCTGAGAATCCAAGGCAGGCTAATCGAAAGAAAATCAGCCAAATACGATAAAGATTTATGGATATCAAGGGTTCACTTAAGTATGTCAGCCATCTATGAAATAATCCAAGAGAAAAATACAAAAAAGTAAAGAAAACAGTTAATAATTAAAAAACCCAGTTCAAAATTCAAATAAACTAATCGAAAAGCGACTCTTTTTTGGTTAAAAACATAAGAAGATCCAAATTAGAGAGATACCCAGTTGCGATTATCGAGCTTTTTGTTCAAATCTGCAATTAAATTGAAGAAATTAATGATTTTTCTATGGGAATCAGAGAAAGAAATATGCAGAGACTAGATGGAAGCAAAAACGATGTGAAGCTCCGGAAGTAAGGCATAGAAGAGATTTTGAAAGAGCAAAACGTATAGAAAGGAGTTTTAATTTTTGAAAGTCTTCCGTTCAGAGAAAAAGAGATGCAGAAAAAACATATTCGTTATTGATTTTGTTTATCTTCGTGTCGGTAGTTTTGTTTTGTTTTTCATTTTTTTAACACAGGATGAGTTCAACTGTTATCGACTCAACTTGTTAAAAAGCATAAAAATACTAGTAACAGTATCTAATAAGAAATCACAAAAGACTTTGAATAAAATAACAATGTAAAGGTTCTAAGTAAAATTACACCATAAGAACTAGTGTTTCAAATCTTTTATTTTTTTATACGTTCGTAACTTTTATATATCATATTATTTTTTTATAAAAATTACATTATAAAAAGTAGTGTTTTTTATCTTTAAAACAAGTATATAATATAGTTGCATATAAAATAAAAAAATTTACTTTTTTCTGCTCATTGTGATTTCTATTTGTCATTGTGTCTTTCGTTCGTTATCGTGTTTTCTTGAAAACCATTATATACATTCTTATAATAATGAGTTTTGAAAAGTACAATGAAGAAATAGTCATGTTGTGTACTTATAGTATGTCAAACACAATTATAAAATAACAACTAACTTATCCAATGCATAATAAACAATGATAAAAATTATTGGGTATAATTTGTAAAATTTAACCAATCAAAGTTATTAAAAATAAAAACTTTTAGGCTGGAAGGGGCGCTCACGGCGTGAGGCTCGGCGTTCCTCGGGGTAGGAGGCAACACCGCCGCCACCACCCTTTTGTTGTTGCCCCATGTGTCGAACGACATGTTCTCACCGTACCTCTACCACAACAACCCACAGCTCTGTTTAGGTTTTTAATTTTTTTTCAACCGCTATAAATACAGACCAATATAATACAAATTATTCACACTGGTAAGTTGAAACAATCAAATTAGTTATCCACAATGGAAAATGTTCAAATGATCCCGTGTTTCTTCTGAGTGTTGAATGGGCCTCTCGAGCCTTCCAAGGACCTTCAAGACTGGATTCCCGAAAGAAAACAACAAAGTTTCACCCCTCCAAAAGCTATCTTTAAAGTTGTAGATGATCAATTATTTATAGGTTTTCTGAAGTGCCAGGCACGGTCCCGTGTTAGTACAAAGTACGTAAAAGTTGGTCGAATCGTATGCGTAGAGGTTGTCAAGCACGACCCCGTGCTTGATAGAGCACGCCCCCATGCCTCCCGGGGACAATACTTTTGTCTTGTTAGACTGACATATACGGGGTGTACTAAACTTGGCATGGGGGTGTGTTTCAGGCTGGGTATGGGGCCATGCCTAACAAGGCACAACTCATGCTTTGATTCCACAGCTCGAGTTTTTTCGATTTCCTTCTTGTTCAAGCTCCTTTTGTCCATCTTGGTTTTTTCAAGCCTGAAAACATAATTTAACAAATTTAGGTCCAATTTATTACTTCCAGTAAGGTGTTGTTTGTTTTTTCTACAACAAAATGTCTGCAGTCTGTGAACCACCTCTGCAGACATTTGCAGGAGAAGAGGTGGTCTAAACGTCTGCAGTCTGCAAGAAGAAGACTGTTTGTTTTTTAATATCTGCAGACTACAAAATTGATAATTAGTATAATATAAATAACTAATATTTTTATTCTAATAAAAAAAACCCTAACAAACTAAGAGCAACCACCGGCCCCCTTCCCGACCCTTCTGTTGCACCGCTACCCCTACAGGGGACCACCGTCCACCACTGTTGCGCCACCGTACACCAACAACCACCCTCTCCGCCGCCATTAGGTAAAACCCCCCTTCTTTTTTCTGTCGTACCCTTTAATTCGCTCCATTGAAACCCAACAACAGTCTTTGTAGAACTAACCTACGTGAACACATTCTGATAAACAAGATCTTGGGAATTTCGAGCCTGAAAGGGGCGGCGGCCGTGAGGGTGAAGGCGTTGACGGACAAGATTTTGGGAATTTTGAACATGAAGCGGGTGGCGGCCGTGAGGGTGAAGGCGACGACGGATAACGGGAGGGCTGCTAGGGACGGCGACAGGACCACGAGGGGGATGCTAAGGCAGCGGTGGCCGGAGGTGGGTGTGGGGCTGGCGGTACCGGTGGCCGGCGGAGGAAGCTGTCAAGATGAAGGGGAAGGAGGGTAGTGAATGAGAAGAGAGAAGATGTTAGAAGTGGCAAGGAGTGAATGATCCACATCTGCACCAAGAAGACTCCACGCAGACATTTTATAATGAAACTTTTTTAAAAAATCAAACAGTCTGCAGAAGAAAATGTCCGCGCGTGGTCTGCGTGGCGCAGACATAAGAGCTCAAAAAGAGCATCCTAAAAAAAAAACACCACCTAAGATTTTTTAGAGTAACTGATGTGCAATTAATATATTTTATATGTATAATTTAGAGCATATCACAAACCCAAATGAATTTTAAAAAACTGACATGAAAAACGGTTTTGAAACTCATCATAAAATAAAAGTTGAATAATGATTAAACAATCAAATAACTCATGAAACAATCAAGACAAGAATCAAGTTGAATTTGATGATTTGGATGAACCAAGAGGTAATTCATTTATGGTGACTATTTTGAATTTTGTAGTCAAACATCAAAATTTGACTTATTCATCAAATATTAGTCATATAACTGATATTGAAGAACTAATATTATGATTATAAGCTAAACATGATAGTATTCTCACACATATGCCACTTTTGCAAATTTTTGTGGCCAAACTTAAAGGAGAAAAATTCATAATGTTAGTGGTTATCTTGACCCAAAATGTGATGAAAGTAAAGGGTTAAGAGATATGATTAGATTCCTACTTACAAAAAGATTGGTGCATGCTATCACTCTAAGACCAGTTATCTATGAAAGCTTATCAAATCATTTTTGAATCCAGTATAAATGACTTTAGTGTATGGAGAATCAAGAATGACTGGTGTTATTGCTAATAATCATCAACTAGTAGTTACAGAAGCTAGTATGAGAAGATGCTTGCAATTTGGAAATGATGTAATCAACCAACTGAACTTCTAGAAGAAGATATTACCAATATGTTTACTGAGATAGGCTATGAAAGAGACTTTGCTGGAAAACAACAGAAGAAAGGTCTAGTAGGTATACCATGGAGGTTTCTGATCCATGTGATTCAACATTGTTTATATAAGAGGATGGCTGATTGGTATGATATTCCATCGACTAAATCTTTAGCAATTATTACCTTATGCATAAACAGACAATCAACATGTCTGCTTAAATGTCAAATATAGGAGAAGGGAGAAGAACAAGTTCTTGATATATCCAAGGTTCATACAGTGTCTGATTAATGAAGTATTTCTAAACCTTGATGGAGTATCTCACCATGATACAAGTACATACACTTCAATAAAGAAGAGAGATCCAAGGAACACATACATTGGACTCCATTTGGTCTTTTACGTTGGATGCTTGAATAGCTTGATCATAATGTTGAAGAACAAAGAGATGATTAGGATATGATTAAAGGTCACGAGCAAGTAGATCATAGTGTACAAATTCAACAAGAAAAAGAAGTTCCTAGTAAGGAAGTTACTGCTGCTGAACATGATATACCAAAAATCAACAAGTTACTGAAAGCCCTATTGTGGAACATTCATTGTCACTGTCAATTGAGCATGGTGGTGATCTTCATAGTGTGTCTCTACTAGCTCACATATCACTCAATTTATCTCCATTTTAACATGAAGAAATAATAAGTGAATCTACCTATTCAAGTTGATTAGAAGAATCCAAACAATCATCTCGTGAAGAGGATAGAAAGATACAAGAAGATATACCAGTTAGAGAAGAAACATCTGAGTATAGACCATTTAAAAAGTCTGATACTTCTTCTAAAACATCAGTTGCACCTCAAGTCATCACATCAACAACTAAAAGTGATGATGTTTCAATTTGTAAACTAGAAATGAAAGTCAAGAGATTTAAGAATACTGTTGAAAGAAAGATATAAAGTTAGATAAGAAAGTGATCAAAAGAGAAGTGAAAGTTTTTGATATGTTAGATTATACAATCAATAACAAAAGAAATGAAATTGATTTTTTGAACGAAGTAATGGATGCAATAAATGTTCAAGCAAAAATCATTAAAGGAAAGGATACTTTGATAGAAGAACAAAATAAAAGAATTGAGAAGTTGGAAAGATATGTGAAAAAGTTGTAAGCAAAGTTTGATCAAGATTAGGAGAGAAAAAGGATAAAGTATGATAAGGATGATAAATAAGAAAGAGATGGCAATAAAGGTGAAAGTCATGATGATGATGGTGACCAAGAAAAAAGGTCACCAAAAAGGTAGAAAACCACTGAACAAACAAAAATGCCAAGTACTTCACAACCATATGCTGATTCACTCAATTTGGCCATTATTTCTTATACCGACCCAGTTGTGACATTTCCTGAAGAAGAATAATTGAGATTGTTCTGTCGAAGGCATTTGATGGGACAATAAACATTATGATTGAAGAATTTAATCATTACTCATCTAATGATTACATAATTGATGAAGATATCATGGATTTTCTTAGAGAACCACCAGTTCAAAAACTAGTTATCTCTACAACAACTCCAATTACCATTAAAAACCCCCAAGGACTTGAAGATGATCCCTTCTACTATCTTAACTACTGAACAAAGTTTGTATCACCAATTTTTCAAAGGAATTTAAGAAGAATGAAAAGACTTAAAATGCTTTCTAGTTGTTTAATCTTATGAATATAGTAAAGAATGACGCAACTCAAGAAGAGGAAAAATAAGAAAGTTTAAGCAAAAGAGAAAAACTAAGGCTTCATTATCAACATACAAGTTACTTATTCAAGGAGAAGAATGTTGTGAGCTTCTGATAAAGGCAAATAGCCTATGGTTAAAGAGGATACACCAATATAGAAAGCAAAGATAGATCCTAGAGATCTAGCTGCCATAGCTGTCCTTTTAGAAATACATGAAAATGATATTGAGCAACTAGTTATTGAAACAAGTACAACTAAATTAGAAGAAGGTGAAAAAGAAGGAGGTTATGAGTTACCTGCAAAATTCTATAATGAGCTTGAATTATAAATAAGTCCTCGAAAAAACCCAGTGTAAAATAGATGGTTTAGAAAGGCCAAGGAGATGATTTCATGATCAAAGGAATGTATCCGAATAAAAAAGTATGATCCTTATGAGGTTTTCAAGTGAACTTATGAGAAGATAAGTGAATAGGTTGAAAGATTTGGACTTCTGTATAGACTAGATGTAGAAACAGAGTATCAGAAGTCTTTGGAAGCCAAAAATAAATTTAAAGGAAAAGCAAAACCATCAAGAATTGTTGATGTGTTAGCTTCACCTTTTGCATCATTTCTTGATCCTTATGTTATGTCAAATAAGGAAATAAAGGAATACTTATCCAAAGTTGGTTATATTAAAAGGAGATTGGGTCCAACGAAAACCAATTCTCTAATAGTTGCAATGATACAACACATTCAAGAACAGAGAAGAAGTTGAAAGAAGTAGAAGTAAGAGAAAAAAAAAGTCTACCAAAGTAATGATCTTAGTTCAACAACTTTGTCTCACAATGAAAGATAAAGAAAATTTGAGACCTACTTCGTTGAAAAGGTTAGAATGGTTTAAAACACCATCTTAAAATATTATGAGAGAAGGTATGATAGCCCAGGAGATGTTAGCTGGTGTATCAGCTTCTAAAGGTACAATTAATGTGAAGATAATTGCATGAAAGCATGATCATCAATGGGACTCATTTCTAATTAAAAGTATATTTGGTCGGGTACAATTCTTCACTGGATATAATGACTTGCAGACTCATGACTTGAATGAGTTGGCAGAACTTGAATTTATTAATCATGCATGTATGTCTAGAGGTTATCCTTTTGAGAAGACCCTCAAAAGCTTGAAAGGTAACTACAACTTGAAAGATTTAAATGAATTTTGTATCAAGTCTGATTAAGCTTACATCAATCCTTTTAAAAGGACAAAGAAGAAGAAGAGCCTATCCACGAAAAGATCTCATTATGCCTAAAGAAAAGAAGTTCCCTAAAGTTGAAGGCAAAAGGAAGTATAATTCTAGAATTACAAGGATTATCCCATTTCTAATGTGAAACATGATGAATCAACATATGATCATATGAGTGAAAAAACATGAGAAGGCAAAGAAGGGCAAGAGATCAAACTTTTTTTTTTATGTCTATGAAGTGAGATTACTTGATGAATCCTACATCCACTTCATGTTTAACATGGATGTCAAAGAATTAAGGAACAAATTAGGAGAAGATGGATTTCTCAGGTGCATCAAGTTATTAAAGATTGCCTATGACAAAATTCATAAGCAAAGACTGATACATCTTAAAGACAAAATCCATAGTGTCATTGAAAACATTAGAAATTGATGTAGTGAGAACTCTTCTGATTCATGGAGCAGGTTTACCACCAATTGCTATTTGGTAACCATTCTTTTTATGTCACACCCTGAAAATCGCAGCGGAAAGTCACGTGACGTGGTGATAACTGAAGTTGGAATTATTCCAACGGTCATAGTCAAACTTTAAAATTTGATGAGTTGACTAACTTTACATGATATAATATTCAAACATACTTGCATTAACATTGTTTAATTTACAAAAACTACAACTTTATCATTAAAGTCTTAAAATAGTCAACTTAAAATGTTTGATCTTCCCAAAGACACATTTCCATCATTTCACCAATCAAGCATACCTATAACCCTGAAAAGCATGAGATACTTGTCAACATAAAGTTGGTGAGAATTCGGGTTTTCATAAATTGCAAAATTTGATTTTTTTCCAAGAAAAGTTATATGATGTAGCGAGATAATATACTCAACATAGACTAGCTAGGTACTATGCTTAAATTCAGGTCATAAGTCTATAATCAAGCCAAGAAACACGTCGTTGCCCCAAAACTATCCAGACATATAGACTCCCTTGCTACAACCTGACCAGTGCGACTGGTCGCGAGAGCGGGCCCTTCTAACCCGATAGATCTACCAATATAGTCTGCGGCCTCCCAGAGGTTAATGATTATGAGGGGATTTAGAGCCATAGTATTCACCGATACTATTGCCTCAACTTATACCGTCATAAAATATATTATACTCGTTTACCCATCATGTATAAAAAATAATTTAAACATTCATTCATGCCTTTCCCCCAAAACAATTTAAATAAAACATTATTTAAAAAAAAGAAAAATGGGGCTGAAGAACTCACCTTCGCTGATTCAAATCTCCGGTTAAGCGTCTCGCACCGGTTTAATCACGATCCTAGACGTGAAAGACTTACTTTAAATAATTGTAAATTTTGCTCAAAAATGCTATTCACCTAACTTATTTGACTTTTGTCGATAAAACGCTTTTTAAACCATTTGAAGATGAGAAATCATTTCATTTTTTTTAAAAGGATTATCATTTATTAATCACTTTCTTAATTAATAAATCATTTAACACTTATAATTAAACTTACTAACATCTAATAATATCTTAGTTTATTTATAATTCTTCTATTGTTTCTTATAAAGACTATCCCAATATCTTAAATTAACCAATTAAGTCATGCAATGTCATTTTTAGTTAATATATATATCCTTCATATTGGTCCATTGTCCTTGAATTAAATCTCCATGTTTTCTTAACTAACATTTTCTTGTTAAAGTCTCTTTTCCTTAATACTTTGTAAAGTTTCATCTTAGTTGTTTTTCTAAAAATTGTATTCAACGTCATCATTCTTCCTAATTAAATCTTTTATTTGTCCTTAAGTCCTCATTTATCTAAAGGGTTCTTAAGATGACAATATTATCCATTTGTCAACACATCCAAAAGTTCTATCTAAAACTCTTATGAACCATAATCACCATATTTATTTACCTATCCATACATACATAGCCATATAAATTCATCTAACTACATTCTCATAACCCAAAATCATACAATAATAGGATTTATCAACTAAAACTACAACAACATCAAATTTTCAGATTATAACCCAAATCAAAATCCTTTTTCATCAAAATGCCAACTTTTTTCCAAAAACATCTAAGTGGGTGAACCAAATCATCAAGATTTCCATCTTGATCAACCATGCATGAACATATATATACAAATTAACCCAAATAATTATACCTCAAGTATAAACCAAAGGTTTCTAGCCTTAGTTCTCGATTCTTCAAGACCCGATTCCACTTTCAAGCCCTAAACTCAACTTAACTTGAAAATCCTCTCGATTCTTGACTTGAGTAAAAGAAGGTGATGGTTTCTTATTGTGGTGATGCTTACGGAAACCAAATGGAGTGAGGGGTTGGTGATGGTGGCTCTCGGTCGAAGGGTGAGGGTGGCGGTGGAAAGTGGATTCGATGGTGGCTTGCGGTGGATGTTGACGGGCGGTGGTGCGGCAGCGGCCGGCGGGTGTGGTGATTCCCGGTGATGGACAGGCAGGTGGCGGTGGTGGGGTTCTCGGGTGAGAGGAACCGATGGAGAGGGATGAAGGAGAGGAAGATGAAAGGTTGAGTGAAGTGTGAAGTGTGAAGTGTGTGCACTTGAGATCATATAGGGATTGTGGTGTTTAGGTGGCTTTCATGCACCTACACCACATAATCACACTATTATTATTATTAGTTATTATTACTATTAGTTATTATTATTATTAGTTATTATTATTATTTTAGTTTTAGTCTCAACCGGTTAACAGACAACGGGTTTCGCGTGAAACATTGGTCAAGGTTTCTGATAACCAAACGCGTCAGAATAAGTAAATAAACATTTATTATTATCTGACAGAATTGAGTTGACGTTGACCTGATTTTTGACCGGTTGTCACAGTCTCCCCTTGTTTAAAAAATTTCATCCCGAAATTTACATTATTGAATCTGCATTAAGCTCGGATTTAAAAAGATGGGGATACTTCTGTTGCATTTGGTCTTCACGCTCCCATGTAAATTTAGGTCCTCTCTTGGAACTCCATCTTACTTTGACTAATTTGATTCGACTTCTTCTGAGCTTCTGAACCTTCCAATCCAACACTTGTATAGGTTCTTCAATAAAATGAAGTTTGTCATCAATACAAACTTCGTCAGGTGGAATCACTAGTGATTCATCTGACATACATTTCTTAAGATTGGACACATGAAATACGTTTTGCACGTTCCCAAGTTCACTTGGTAGATTAAGAAGGTATGCAACTGGTCCAATACGTATTGTTATCTCAAATGGTCCAATGAATCGAGGATTTAGCTTTCCTCGTTTACCAAATCTCACAATGCCCTTCCAAGGAGATACTTTTAGAAATACTCTGTCTCCAACTTGAAATTCTAATGGTTTCCTTCGATTATCTACGTAGCTCTTTGTCTGCTTCTTGCTACTTCAAGTCTCTTTCTGATCTGCCCAATCTTGTCAGTCGTTTCTTGAATGATCTCTAGTCCAATTAATTGTCTTTCGCCAATTTCTGCCTAACACAGGGGTGAACGACACTTTCTTCCATACAAAGCTTCAAATGGGGCAGCTTTAATACTAGTGTGATAACTATTATTATATGAGAACTCAGCTAATGGTAGATGAGTATCCTAATTCCCACCAAAATCTATCACACATGCTCTCAATAGATCTTTTAGTATCTAAATGGTCCTTTCACTTTGACCGTCTGTCTGTAGATGATAGGCTGTATTCATGTCTAAGCGAGTACCCATGGCTTCATGTAAAGATTGCCAAAATCTCGAGGTAAATTGACTATCTCTATCAGAAATAATCGAGATTGGCACTCCGTGGCGAGATACTACCTCTTTGATATACAAATTGGCTAGTTTATTCATGCCATATGTCTCTTTTATAGATAGGAAATGTGCAGATTTTGTTAAATGATCGATTATTACCCAAATAGTGTCATAACCACTCAATGTTCAGGGTAATTTTGTCACAAAATCCATGGCTATACACTCCTATTTCCATTTTGGAATCATAGGTTGTTGTAAGAGTCCAGATGGCTTCTAGTATTCCGCCTTCACTTTAGAGCATGTCATACACTTGTTTACATATGAAGCTATATCACCTTTCATATTAGGCCACCAATAAAATTCTTTTATATCATGATACATCTTGTTCGATCCTGGGTGGATTGAATATCTTGATTTATGCGCTTTATCTAAAATCTTTCTACGCAAGTCTCCATACTTTGGAACCCATACTCTATTTGCAAACTGCATCAAGTCATTGGAGTTGGATATCAACTCCTTGATCATTCCTCGCAGACCTTCATTCTCCAAATTTTTGTCTTTTAATGCTTCAATTTGAGCGTCACGAATCTGAGTAATAAGATCCGAGTATATGGTTAATTCTAACGCTCGTAGCTTAAAGGTTTTTCTCTTTCTTTTCTGCTGAGAGCGTCTGCAACTACGTTAGCCTTGCCTGGGTGATATCTAATATCACAATCATAATCATTCAATAATTCAACCCATCGTCGTTGTCTCATATTTAGATCATTCTGACTGAAGATGTGTTGTAAACTCTTATGATCGGTGTATACAACACACTTTGTTCCGTAGAGGTAATGTCTCTAGATTTTTAAAGCAAAGATCACCGCTCCCAATTCCAAATCATGGGTAGTGTAGTTCTTTTCATGCACTTTTAATTGTCTTGACGCGTAGGCAATCACTTTATCCTTTTGCATTAGTACACATCCCAGACCTAATCGTGAAGCATCACAATATACTACGAATCCGTCAGTTCCATCAGGTAGTGACAAAATGGGTGCACTACACAGCTTTTGTTTTAATAGTTGAAATGCTTCTTCTTGGTCGGCACTCCACTCAAATCTTCTATCCTTATGAGTTAGTAGAGTCAGTGGTTGTGCTATTTTCGAAAAATTTTCAATAAATCTACAATAGTAGCCGGCCAGCCCTAGAAATTGTCGTACTTCCGTTGGGGACTTAGGTGCTTCCCAATTCTTGATTGCTTCGATCTTGGTCGGATCCACATGGATACCTTTTTCGTTAATAACATGTCCGTGGAATCGAACTTCTCGAAGCCAAAATTCACACTTTGAGAATTTTGCATACAACTTTTCTTCTCTTAGTCTGCTTAAAATGAGTCAAAGATGTTTCTCATGTTCTTCCTTGGATTATGAATATATTAAATATCATTGATAAACACTATCAAAACTTATCCAAGTAAGGTTTGCAAACCCTATTCATGAGATCCATGAACACAGCAGGTGCGTTGGTTAGACCAAACGGCATTACTAGAAATTCATAATGACCATAGCGCATTCGAAATGCTGTCTTCGGAACATCTTCTTCTGCTATCAGTAATTGATGATAACCGGATCGTAAATCAATTTTTGAATAATAATTGGATCCTTGCAATTGATCGAACAGATCATCGATTCTTGGTAATGGGTACCGATTCTTAATGGAAAGTTTATTCAATTCTCGGTAATCAATACACATTCTAAATGATCCATCCTTCTTTTTAACAAACAGAACCGGTGCTCCCTAAGGAGAAAAGCTTGGTCGGATAAATCCTTTATCTAATAATTCTTGTAGTTGTTTCGACAATTATTGCATCTCAGAAGGCGCTAACCGATATGGTGATCGGGCTACAGGTGCAGCTCCGGGCACAAGATCAATTTGAAACTTAATCTGCCTCTGTGGGGGTAAACCTGGTAAGTCTTCAGTAAATACTTCTGGGTATTCTCGTACAGTCGGAATATCTTCAATTTTCCGCTTCTCATTCTTGGTGTCAACAACTTTTACTAAGAAAGCTGGATGTCCCTTATTTAGATATCCGTAAGCTTTCATAACGTTAACAATTTTTAAGGAAGGTTTTCCTTTGTCTCCTTGAATAATTAAAACTTCATTGTCGAGTGTTGGTATGCGTATAATCTTCTCATAGCATACTACTTCAGCATGGTTTCGAGAAAGCCAATCCATTCCTATGACTACGTCGAAACTCCCAAGTTTGACGGGTAATAGATAGATACTAAAGGGACGATCATTAAGTTGTATGGTGCAATTCTTAATTACTTCGCTTGATTCTATTTTCTTCCCGTTAGCTAATTCAATAATGTATTTCTTATTTAGCTTACAAGGTTTTACACCTAATGATAGCTCAAACTCTTTGGATACAAAACTTAAATCAGCACCAGTGTCAAACAAAACAGAAGCATATTGATTGTTGACAAGAAACGTACCGTTGACCACTGACGGTTCCTGACGTACATCTCTAGCATTCATCTCGAAGGCTCTTCCTCTTGCCTTGGGCCCATTCAATTTCAGGCAATCTTTCTTGAAATGACCTACGATACCGCACTCAAAACAAGCGCGATCACTTCCCATTACTTTAACATCGGGTTTGGTTCGACAATTTTGACCTAAATGTCCAAATTTATGACAACGAGTGCAGACTTTACATTCGCCGGCATGAAAATATCCACATTTGTTTCATTTCCCTTGATATTCTTTGTTTTGTCTGCCATTGCTAGAAGTCGCGACATATGCTCGTTCAAACCTCTGATTAAAACCTTTCTTGACATTCGCTTGTTTCCTGGAACTTCCGATCCACTTTCTTTTCCCATCAAATGACCTTCTCTCAAACTTGCCAGTCTTCTTTTCGATTTCCACTGCTCCTTTCCCATGATTGTCTTTCTTGATTAATGCCCCACTACGCACCGCATCATCAGTCAGTGAATGAGCAGTAGCTATAGCACTCTGAATGGTGGTAGGGTTTGAGGCCGTAACATTGCTTCTTATTTGAGGTACTAATCCCAAAATATACCTCTCGATTCGAACGTATTCCGGTGTAACCATTCGCGGTAGCAATCTGGCAAGGTTGTTGACTCAGCACCTTCCATTGTGAGGTTCCAGAATTCTGTCTCCATTTTCTGCAATTCATTTTGGGGACAATATTCATGAAGCATCATCTCCTTCAGTTGTTCCCAAGTGAGTTCATAAGCATTGGCATTCCCTGAAATTTGACGTTAGGAATTCCACCAAGACAATGCTGCATCTTAGAATGAACAGGTTGCGTACTTAACTTTTTGATCATCAGAACAGTTGCTTATAGCTATAACTGCTTCCATCTTTTCTATCCACCGAACAATATCTAGTGGTCCTTCAGCACCAGTAAACGTTCTTGGATTGCATCCTTGGAATGTCTTATACGAACATCTCTGAAGTTGTCCGCCAGATGAACTGCCTGGATTTCCCTTCAGGCCTGAACCATTGTTTGCACCAACACCTGAACCAATGTTGGAGCCGTTTCCCAATCCATTATTAGCCATTCCATTTCCATGTCCACCTCTTGATCCGGCTGCTATGTTAGCATCATGTTGTTCCAAGGCTGATTTGACATGTTGTACAATTATTTGAGCTAATTCTTCAGCAGTAGTTGGTAAATTAGGGTTTCCGCTCGATGATGTATTTCGAGTTCTAGGTGGCATGCTTAAAGTTCTGCTATCCAGGTAGGGTAACTAGGGGTTTAGTCATCGTTTAACATTTGAGACTTGTTATAATTAATTAATTCATTATTCCAAATCACACATGAAACATCATTTTCACAATTCAGTAATCATAATTTAATAATAATAATATCATAAATTCAAAATAACATGATAATCATTCATACATCAGGAGTTAAAGTCTTGAGTTAAGTCAACCATCAAAAGGATATTTAGTTCAAAAGCCAACACAAAATATCATCATAAGAGTTTTAAGTTTGATCAAATATTCAAGCACTCAGGCTTGAACCCATCCCCTAACCTAAAAATGGCGCTCCACTGGTCATATGCATCATATAAGAAATCATCATCAAACAAAATGTGGTCATCGCCATGGCTGCCTCCACTCTTTCTCCCATTACCATCGTCTGTTGTTGGGACACTATTAACACTGCTTCAGCAGTCTCCATCCTTTCTCCCATCACTATCTCCTGTTGTTGGGCCACCACTAATGCTGCTTCAGCAGCATCCGTCCTCTGCTCCGTCAAGGTCAACCTGTTTCTAGTCTCTGAAAGACTATCCTCCTAGTCTGATACTCTAAAATGAATCTGGCTCAGCGTACTCTCCTCTTACCCTTTCTTCCTCAATCTTCATGAATCTTCCATCCATTGCTTGACTCATCTCATCCTGAATCCTCAGTTTCTTCTTCACCTCAAATAACTCCTTCTCATAATGAATGCATTGAGCTGACAGAGCAGCCACTATAAACTCAATGGGCTCACCATCGATAAACATCCCACGTGGAGTAGTAGATGATTCTCCTACCTCAAAGGTAGAAGGAATCCCATCCCTCGAGGCCCATCCTCGAATCGTATCTATAATCCGTCTCCACTGGTCATCAAATAATCTGGCCCGTTTGGGCGCAGGCTCTCTATGCAGGCACTCAACATCGTCAATCGCTCTCTTTGACTCCCTCCGTTTTCTCCTCTCATAGACCAACCGAATCTTCGGTGGGTGTCGAATAGAAGAGTCAGGTACATCAGGTGTCTCTGCAGCTGGGACCTCATTTCCTTGAGCTAAATCATCTGGCTCATCCTCCACTTGAGCCTTAGAAATCGGCTCAAGTGTAGCTGCAATGGGTGCAGGAAGCTCGTCATCAAATTCAGATATCCATCCGTTTCCCGAGTTTTCCATGCCCGGGTAGGAAGTAGCCGCAAATGATGGCCACGAAGGGTGATACTATGAAGAGGGTGATGATGGACTCTCTGTACTGCTACCGATATCAGGTATATCTCCCTTGCCCACTCGATCTGACATCTACAGAAGAATAATACACCTGTACTTAATAATCTAACGTAATATGCTAACCTATTCTATTCTAGATAAATAATTAAGGTCTTATCATAAGTTACAACTTAGGTCAGCTCTACGCCTTAACCTAGTGTAATACTCGGAAGATGGAAGTGTCTTTGGAATCTTAAAAATTTTTAAAGGTTATAGTCTAGATTTTTCTTTTTAGAAAACATTTCTAGTTCGCTATAACCATTGGCTCTGATACCAGCTTCTGTCAAACCCCAAAAATCGCAGCGGAAAGTCACGTGACGTGGTGATAACTGAAGTTGGAATTATTCCAACGGTCATAGTCAAACATTAAAATTTGATGAGTTGACTAACTTTACATGATATGATATTCAAACATACTTGCATTAACATTGTTTAATTTACAAAAACTACAAGTTTATCATTAAAGTCTTAAAATAGTCAACTTAAAACGTTTGTTCTTCCCAAAGACACATTTCCATCATTTCACCAATCAAGCATACCTATAACCCTGAAAAGCATGAGAAAATATTTGTCAACATAAAGTTGGTGAGTTTTCGGGTTTTCATAAATTGCAAAATTTGATTTTTTTCTAAGAAAGTTATATGATGTAGCGAGATAATATACTCAACATAGACTAGCTAGGTACTATGCTTAAATTCAGGTCATAAGTCCATAATCAAGCCAAGAAACACGTCGTTGCCCTACAACTATCCAGACATATAAACTCCCTCGCTACAACCTGACCAGTGCGACTGGTCACGAGAGCAGGCCCTTCTAACCCGATAGATCTACCAATATAGTCTGCGGCCTCCCAGAGGTTAATGATTATGAGGGGATTTAGAGCCCAATAGTATTAACCGATACTATTGCGCCAACTTATACCGTCATAAAATATATTAACTCGTTTACCCATTATGTATAAAAATAATTTAAACATTCATTCATGCCTTTCCCCCAAAACAATTTAAATAAAACATTATTTAAAAAAAAAGAAAAATGGGGTTGAAGAACTCACCTTCGCTGATTCAAATCTCCGGTTAAGCGTCTCGCACCGATTTAATCACGATCCAAGACGTGAAAGACTTACTTTAAATAATTGCAAATTTTGCTCAAAAATGCTATTCACCCAACTTATTTGACTTTTGTCGATAAAACTCTTTTTAAACCATTTGAAGATGTTTTTAAGAAATCATTTCATTTTTTTAAAGGATTATCATTTATTAATCACTTTCTTAATTAATAAATCATTTAACACTTATAATTAAACTTACTAACATCTAATAATATCTTAGTTTATTTTTAATTCTTCTATTGTTTCTTATAAAGACTATCCCAATATCTTAAATTAACCAATTAAGTCTTGCAATGTCATTTTTAGTTAATATATATATCCTTCATATTGTTCCATTGTCCTTGAATTAAATCTCCATATTTTCTTAACTAACATTTTCTTGTTAAAGTCTCTTTTCCATAATACTTTGTAAAGTTTCATCTTAGTTGTTTTTCTAAGAATTTGTATTCAACGTCATCATTCTTCCTAATTAAATCTTTTATTTGTCCTTAAGTCCTCATTTATCTAAAGGGTTCTTAAGATGTCAATATTATCCATTTGTCCACACATCCAAAAGTTCTATCTAAAACCCTTATGAACAATAATCACCATATTTATTTACCTATCCATACATACATAGCCATATACATTCATCTAACTACATTCTCATAACCCAAAATCATACAATAATAGGATTTATCAACTAAAACTACAACAACGTCAAATTTTCAGATTATAACCCAAATCAAAATCTTTTTCATCAAAATGCCAACTTTTTCCAAAAACATCTAAGCGGGTGAACTAAATCATCAAGATTTCCATCTTGATCAACCATGCATGAACATATATATACAAATTAACCCAAATAATTATACCTCAAGCCTAAACCAAAGGTTTCTAGCGTTAGTTCTCGATTCTTCAAGACCCGATTCCACTTTCAAGCCCTAAACTCAACTTAACTTGAAAATCCTCTTGATTCTTGACTTGAGTAAAAGAAGGTGATGGTTTCTTATTGTGGGGATGCTTACGGAAACCAAATGGAGTGAGGGGTTGGTGATGGTGGCTCTCGGTCGAAGGGTGAGGGTGGCGGTGGAAAGTGGATTCGATGGTGGCTTGCGGTGGATGTTGACGGGCGGTGGTGCGGCAGCGGCTGGCGGGTGTGGTGATTCCCGGTGATGGACATGCAGGTGGCGGTGGTGGGGTTCTCGGGTTAGAGGAACCGATGGAGAGGGATAAAGGAAAGGAAGATGAAAGGTTGAGTGAAGTGTGAAGTGTGAAGTGTGTGCACTTGAGATCATATAGGGATTGTGGTGTTTAGGTGGCTTTTATGCACCTACACCACATAATCACACTATTATTATTATTAGTTATTATTACTATTAGTTATTATTATTATTAGTTATTATTATTATTTTAGTTTTAGTGTCACCGGTTAACAGACAACGGTTTCGCGTGAAACATTGGTCAAGGTTTCTGATAACCAAAGCATCAGAATAAGTAAATAAACGTTTATTATTATCTGACAGAATTGAGTTGACGTTGACCTGATTTTTGACCGGTTGTCACATTTTATAGAATATATCCATGGAAAAATCAATCAAATGCTACAACTAAATATTTATGTTCTTTATAGAAACAAAGAGGATGAAGTGAAGTACTTCATGAAGATGATGAAGATAGTTCTTGAAACTTGTCATGCATTCAATATATAATCTTTATAATTACCATCATCAAACAACCCTTGAAGTACATAAGCTGCATAATCCCTAGGAGGAGTAATATTGTTGGACACAGAAAGAATCATGCTTGCTAATTTAAGTAATGATTGGTTAGTTTATCAGTTTTGGAAATTTCTTCAAGTAGTCAAGGTGATGCGGATAACAGTTATTGCGGGGTGAAGACTAAGTGTTAGAGTTCAATGCGAATAGAACTCAACGCGGATAAAAGATAAGTACTAGATGCAGGCGATCAAGTACTCAATGTGGGTGAAGAATAAGTGATGTGGATGAATAAGCAACAATGCAGACAAGGAGTTTGTCATCTGCATCAGCCAATGCGGATGAACTCCTTAGTCAATACAGATGACTTGTCTAACTCAGACACAATTATTTTATACTTTTTGACTTGTAAATATTTTTGATGTAATATAATATGTCATGGTAGTTTAGTAAAAAAATACAGGTCTAATGTCAAGCCTATAAATAGAAAGTTATTAATTTTATAATATAACCTTTACAAACCTTGAAAATCCTTGTAAACCCTAGAAACTTTGACTTTCTGTTTATGATTATAAATACAAAGAAGCATTTATCATGTTTAATTGTATTCATGTCATTATTGATTATTAATCATTGTGATCTGCTATAATGATTCACTATTAATCTTAGTAATAAAAAATTCACCCACGGATTAGTTCTTTTTAGTTCACAATTAGCATATGTTAGTTGCACTTGCATGCAAATATAGAGGATCACCATGGGTCTAAGTTACTAAGTAATTCATCTTAATCACAAGACTAGTATTTTCATCATTATCATTACTTACCGAACACCGGCCCGTTGGACTACAACTATTAGATAAGGAACTAGATTATAAGAATCAAAAGCAATTATTTACAACACTATATTTTCGAGAAAAGAAGAACTAACAAATTTAAACAACACAACACGTATGAATCAAGAATGTTAACACATTTACCACATATATAGGCGCACAAGCCCAAAGTCAATTCAAATTCTACTTCTAGTACACTACTAAGTGAAAAAAAATACAAGAACAAGGCTTGTTGAAAACTTACATAACTTCATCAACCAAAAAGAATAGAAGACTTAGGGTGATTATGTGTATATCTTTAACCAAGAAGAATTACCAACGGATCGTTTCTCATCCATTTACAAGATTGATTGATTGAAGTGGCGGATACTCGTCAATCCTAAAACCATAAACCAAAGCATCACGATTAGCCCTAATAGGCTTTAGACTTTAGAGCCTTGATTTCTACACCCTAGAATTTAATCGTACTACTTCTGATGAAAAAAAAAAGATGCATAATAGACATAGATATAGAAGCCTAGAGTTTTGATATTTCAACATGATAAAATATGTTGAATCTTCAAATAAACTAGACAATGCAACATACACATTTGTAAATCTTAACCATATTATTTTCCATCATACAAAGATATTTAGATCTTTGGATAAAAATGACTCGATTCAACACATACCTCATACAACAAGGAGGTGTTGAAGATGGTGATCTAACATGTCCCTATAAAAATAAAAAAAATGAGAGGATGAACAAGAAGAACCGGACAAGTGAGTGGCTAAAACAAAATAATATATTTGTGATTTGTTTATCTGAGATGACCATCCCTTTATTTAGCATTTTCCATTAACCGCCCTTTAAATTTAGTAAATACTTCATTCACCCCTCTATAGTTTCTTAACTAACTCCTTAATCGTGCATCTTTAAGAAATATGCACAACACCCTCTTAATGATTTGTAATGAGACAAACCAAGAGAATATATATAACTACCAAATAGTTATATCAACAACTGAATTGAAACTAGAATCGAAAGAAAGAAATTCATATATATTTGAATTGTTAACAAAGCATATAATTATTCATTTACATTTTCATTTTCATGTATATGAAGAAATTTTAGAAGTTCTTAATTTACATCCTAAATATATTATGACAAAAGATGGTGGAAAAATACATAAATAGGATTAAATCATGCTAAAAGGGAAATGCTAATGTTTAACATGATATAATGAAAAGCACATTATATGACTCTTAAGAAAGCTAATTACCAAGGTGATGACAGATACAGGAATTAGGAAGGAGTGTATTTGATAGAATATGTTACGGATATGCGACTCTTGTTGATTTGATAGGAACCTAGGAGGTGATGGATATATACGCGACTATTATTTCATCATGTGACTATTATTGACTAAAAAAATAGAACAAGGATGATTTAAAAAAATATTTATGTTATAAGGGTTAAACTTTTCAATCTTACGGTTTTTTAAAGATATTATAGAGACATCAAAATGTTATAAGTAATAACCTCATCCTAACAAAATGTATATGAACACATTGAAATCAAGCATGCAGGATCGTTTATGGTTGTTCAACAACAGTCTCATAGTTGGAGCAGACACACTTACTAGATCAAATAGGGAACCAGGCAAAGAAACAAAGAACAAACAAGTAAAGAACTCAAGAACACAAAGATTGGTTTTCAAGGATGATGTATATTGCTCTCAAGTAATTTTACAAGTGTTATAATGCTTCAATGCTTAGTCCTAAGACTGGTTACATGAGATACTTTATATTAAATCCTATAATGGGCCATACATTGAAGGTCAGCTGGGCACTAATCTTGACAATAAGATCAATGTAAAGGCAATACGCAGATTGTCTTTTGACATGTGACTATGATATGCCATAGCTCACATCCTTTTGTATTACAAAAAGGATAAAAGTACTAAAGTTGGAAGTTACAAACAAGGACACCATACTGAATAGTTGACAAAAGTAAAAAGGTAATCACTAAATTATATAAGTTAGTGAGTCTTCAGAGCTGGCAGCAGAAAGGTTTTTCGCTTTTGTCAAAAGTATGTCAGAGAAGCATGTTTTTTCTATCTTCGAAAGAAATCAGTTTTTAGGCTACGAAAGACTTTGTCTTCAGGCTTCGGAGGACTTCACTTTTGGCTTTGGAAGATTTGACACTTAGTTAATTTTCTTTGTGCATGGTCAAATCTTCCAAAGTAACTTCCTTGTACTTCAATGCATGCTGCGAGATTTTTTGGTTAGCATCAACCTTTAAGATAAACTCTTACAAACTCCCTCTAAACTGATGCTACCAAAACTAAAGATTACTGTGAGTCTTGATCCTTTACATGTTTACAGTCATCATCAGAACCAGACCATTCCTTTTTTCATCAGTTTGTCTAGATTCTTCAGGCTCTCACAATATCTCCTTATGTCCAAGAGATCATGCTCAGGGAGGTCAAGTATATTCTGCCAAAAATATACTTATGGACCTCCTTGATCTCTTGTGACATACCATCTGTCTAGGTTTGGAGAGTACACCCAAGAAAAGATGGGTCTCTCAGTAGCTAAAGACTCGACTTGTAAATGAGTTAGTTGAGCAGCCTCTTTTGGTTCACCCTCAGGATGTTCTGACTCATCCTGAGGTACAAAGGTGGATGCCTTAGAGTTCTTCTTCTTCTTTGACTTTAAATCTCTTCTAATGGACATCCTCTTCCTCTTTCTATACTTCAACTGAGAAGGTTGGTCTTGATCACCTTGTCTTCCTTTCTCCTTCTTAGTTTGGTCATTTCCCTTCGCATGTTCAAAAGAAGGTTCAGTACCCTGTCGTGGGTTAGAAGATGAAGTTGGCTGTGGATCAGCACTAGGTCCTGGTTGTGTTGTCTGTTGGGGTTCAACCTTGACCTCAACTTTAGGTGCAGCTTGACTTGATGGAGAATGCAAGTCTTGAAGCTCACCCCTTTTGATCTTCTGCTTGATCACCCTAACATGCTCATCCATTATAGATAGAGACATGGGACCAAGTCTCCTTCCGGAGAAGCATACAACTTCAAGAAGCTTACCATCCTCTGTCTATCTTCAAGTTTCTTCTTGTTTGCTTTAATGGTGGCCCTTGATTTTGCAGCTTCCTCCCTCATCTTTCTCTTAGCAGTTTTTCTTTCTTTGATAGTTTCTTGTTCCAGCTGCTTAAGATTCTTAAACCCTATGTACTTATAAGATAAAGGGAGTAAAGCTTCTGCCTGGTAAAGACTTGTGGCACTCAAGTAGTTGATCATTATTTGTCTCTCTTATTCCTTTCTTACTTGAGTTCCTTCCTCTACAGCCACAGACTCTACCTTAGGCCTTTCTTGAACTGGGGAGGGGACAGGGGCTTTATATAATTTTCTTTTTTTTCTTTCTTCTTTGGTATTGAGGAGAAAAGTAGCAACCTCAGCCTCCTTCCTCTCTCTTGACACCTCTGTGTCTGCCAGTTCATTTAATTTCTTCAAGGGAAGAGAGATTAAATCATCTATATTGTAGTTCCTAGTTTCCAGGTAGTTCAATCTAGCTACCCTTAACTCATCTTGCTAAGTGTTTGGCGCCGATAGGCAGCCCTAATTGCAGCCTGCATGAAGCTAGGGGTCTCTCTCATTCTCTCTTGCCTTACCTTCCTCTTCCTCTCCCTCTTCTCCTCCTTAATCTGTTTAGAAGTTAGAACATTCTTACCTTTGTTAATTACTGGCCTGTGTGACTCATGGAGGAGAGAGCTTTGGCCGTCTTGAACTTGTTCTGCACTTAAGCTCTTAGGGTCCAACTCAATATCCAGTTGACCAACTATTTTCCCTACTAGCCTCTGTCTATATAAGCTTGTTATTTTTTTGAACTCCTTAGACACCCTCATTCGGATCCACTCTACTAACCTACCAGCTTGTCCGTTTTAGCTTGGATTGACAAGTTATAGGTTCATAAGAGGGAAGCTTTCATAGAAATCTAGGTTGTAGATGTTGAAGATCTCTTGTTGACCTAGGAATCTAGAAAGCACCAGGGCTCTTCTATTATTGTCATACCTCCATCCTACTATTGGATTGTCAGTAGGGTTGGATGGAGTTGACATATCCCTTGGTACAGCACCCTTCGCAAATAAACTTTAAATATGGCATCCATATTGATGTGGACCTGAGGAGGTTGTTGAGTCTGCACAATTGCAAGTGAGGGTGTTGAATCCTCAATGTCCATTCTCTGGGCAATGCTCCCATGTTCTGTGACTGTGGTGACTTTCTCCCCTTTTTTGGTAGCATCACTTACTTGCACAAATGAGCTAAAGGTTAAGTCCACCACATCCACAGGTTCTTGTGGACATGGTTGAGCATGCCTGGCAAGCCTCTCAGCTAGCTTACCCTTGATATCGGTGATCTCAAGTTGCTGATTAAGCACATGCCTTTGTTAGGTAGCCACCTGAGATTGCAGGTGACTAACCTTAGAGATCAGATATGTGCATGTATTTGTCAATTGTTGCACCTTTTGTTGCATACTCCTCTCATTTTCATCAAAAAAATTAGGGGGGATGAGAGGACATAACCAAAGTCATCCCTCTCACCACCAGATATTTGTTCCTAGTCTCTGGATTTCCCTTACTCAATGACAGCTTCATGAGAAGTGTCAAGGAGCTGGGTTGTCGTGGTTGAGGTCTTAATGATGTAATCACTTGCAGAAGTGAGAGCCTCTTCCACACGGACCTCTTGGAAAATGCCAATAGGAAGCAGAGGAGAAAAGACCTGAAGGGGAATGATGCCAAACTAGTCTATCTAGGATGTCAGTGAACGGATTCGCCTCTGGCCTCTGGGCACGTCAGAACCGCATGAGTTCAGAGAGGTCCACCTCAATAGTGGGTGGATGATATGGGCTAGACATAAGAGTTACAGGAGCATTCATCTCTTCTTGAGTAGGAAAGGAGAAGAGAGACTCATGGTACTCACTGAATCCCATATCTTCATCATTATAGAACTCTAGGTCGGGGATTGGTTGGTTAAGATCTAACGGCTGGGGATGGTAGATTTCCCTTGAAGGTTGTTCATCTGAGTTTTAAGACTAAGGATGAAGGCTTGAGGTTGGGGTTATAAGCTCATCAGACTGAGCATGAGGAAACTTATCACTAATCATAAAAGGAATAGGAGTGGTCTGCTTCTCAGGAGAAGTGGGAGATCTTGGTTCCACTTGCTCCTATGTGGGTGAGTACATGGGGGCTTGCTCAATCTGATAAAACTGAGCAGGGGTTTGTTTAGATTTTCTTTTATAGGTGATGGTGATTTGAGGCTATGGGGGTATTGAAGATAAAGAAGGTGTGGGTTCAATATTGGCTGGGATTGCCAAGTTGTCACCTTGAGTAGGATGCTCTAACATTTTTGGGATAAGGGTTGTTTCTACCCCAAAAAAACCAACAGCGGTTTTCCTCATTATCTTAAAGATGTCGGGCTTCATCTATCCTAACTTTAGAACATTACTTGTTCCCCTCAACTATGAGCCCAGTTTATCATTGAGAATGTGTTGGACGTATACGGGGAACATGAAATATTCAAGGGAATCTAAGTTAGCAAGTAAATTTGTATATACAAGTTGGGAATACCTGAACTTGATCCCCTGGACCATTCTATGAACAATGCAGGAAAGGTCTTAGGGAACTTGATCCCATCCTCCATGGTTGTTGGATAATGAGTGGATGACCATATGGAGGAGGTATTTCCACTAATAGGAGACCTTCCCTTTTCTGAAGGTCTTGACTGAGAAGTTACCTTCATAGCCCATCAGGAGGAATGATCCATTTACTACCTCCTTGGTGAAGGATAGCTCACCTTCTTCATTATCCAGCCTTAGATGTTGGTTAGTGGTGGCTGGAGTGATGAACATTGTCCTCCCCTGCATCGTGGCAATAGTGCCTTCTCACCATCCATTATGACCTCTGGTAGCTCCTCCAAAACTCCAAGATTTGATCTTCATATAGTGGATGGCCAATTATGAGGGCGGTGAGGTAGGGAAAGCGGGAAAGAAAGTTGCAGATTCCTGAAAAACCAGGGTTTTTTAAGCGGAAAACAGAGCAACCTGGTTGTGTTAGCTGTGAAGGTGCATGACAAAAGTTGGCTGGTTTTGGGGTTAAGGGTTGGCCATTTTATGAAGCTTTTGAGAGGAGAGATTGGAAAAAAACATGGGTTTGTAGAGTAATTTAGGGCTTGGAGATTACAGATGAAGAAGAAGAGGAGAGAAGGAGACCCGTTGAAAAAGCTATTTATATGTTTGAATTTGAGACAAAGTTATTGGAAAAGATAAACTTTAAAATCCAGATGTCGGTCTCACCTCAGAAAAAGTGCAGAAAAGCGTAGTTATCTTGGAAGTTGAAAATTTTCCGAAAGTAATTTGTCTTTGGAAGCTTAGTGAAAGCTTTCGAAGCTAAATTAACATCAGAAGATATTCCTTAGTTTGAGAAAAATTGCTTCAGAAGAAAATGTACTTAGAGTTATTTTACTTCTGAGACAGATTTGGTTTAGGAAGTTATTATGCTTCAGAAGTTTTATTTAAAGAGTAACTAAAACTTTTGAGACTAAATTGCGTTCGAAAGAAAACTGTCCTTCAAAACATATAAGTACTTAGAAGCAGATTTAAGCTTCGAAAGATATATTAGAAATTCTTCCGAGGCTTAATCCCTTAGTAAGTAGTTATTAGTTTTGAAGACATAATGTTCTTCCGAAGTCAAATTAATGTCTTTCAACAATAAATCAGTTTAAACTTCTTAAAATTCTAAGGAATATATACTTTGAAAATTTTCCTCCAAGATAAACATGGCCTATATGAGTGATAAATTATACAACATTAAAGACACACATGTTTGAAAAACAATTTTGAAATTAATTTAAGAAAATTAACTCAAAGTTAATCATCCCAATAGCTGATACAAGATATTTAAATCTTTGTTCATCAAATGTTTCTATGAACAGATCAACATACTTTTCATTTGTGTTAACTTTGACTAGTTTAATATCCTTTTTCAAAATTATCTCTGATCAAATGATACCTGATGTTGATATGCTTTGTCTTTGAGGGCTGTACTGGATTCTCTATGATTGAGATAAAATGTTGTTGTCTATATGGATTATGAGTCTTCTTGAAGTTGAATCCATAATCTAGCATCTGATTCTGAATCCGAAGCACATGAGCATAGCAGCTTACAGCAACAATGTATTCAGCTTTAGAAGTTGATGCAGATACATATGATTCTTTCTTGCACTGTCATAAGACTATCCTTCCACCAAGGAACTGACATCCCTGGGATGTAGACTTTGTAGTCATATTACAGCTACCATAGTCATTATCTGTATATGCAGCAAAAGCAAGAAATATCCTTACAGCTTCAAGTCTTGCTATAGGAGTGAAGACATCTGTGTAGTCAATCCCTTATTCTTGAGTGTACCCTTGGACTACCAATCTTGCCTTGTTCTTGATGACAAGCCCTCTATCACCTTTCTTGTTCCTGAATACCCACTTGGTACCTATTGGCATCTTCCTAGGAGGAAGAGGACATCGGTTCTAAATACCTTGTCTTTTGAATTAAAGCAGTTCCTCCTGCATTGCTTCAATATAGCTTCCATCTCTTAGAGCTTCATCCACTTTCTTTGCCTTAATCTGGGATAAGAAGCAAGAGTGCCTACAAACATTTTTATCATGAGTTTGTCCTCTTGTTCTCACCCCAGTCTCAACATCTCGAATGACGTTTGTGGTAGGATATGACTTATGGATTGTTAGCTGAGGAATCACAGCAAGTTGATTTGATAGATCTAAATTAGATAAATTTAGATCTGGTGATTGAGTATCACCTACCACATCAGCACACCCATCAAGTGTAACTTGATCAAGAAAATATGTAACATCATTGATGTTGTCTTCAGTGGAGTGGTTGTCAGCATCATGAAATTCTTGATTACTTTCATCATCTCCATATTCTACTGCATTAGAGATCCCTTCATTTGAGTTTTGTTCCTTATTTTTGGAATTGATTGGCACCTCAGATGTATAGCTAAAGAATTTGTCATGGTTGTGCTGACAAGATTTCCATATGCAATGCTTGTTACCATTAGAATTGAAGAGATTCTATCATTTGGTCTTCTTAGCTTAAATCTTGGATCAGGATCTGCTACAGACATATTACATGTTGTTCTTTTCTTCAAAATATTTGTTAAAAGAGTTAGTTACTAAATCAAGGTCAAATAGACAATCAGGACTAGATCCTTTCACACTAGGAGTGTGTTCATTGAAGGTCACATTGGCTGACTCCTCAACTACTCTAGTTCTAAGATTATATACTCTATAAGTAGCTTGAGAAGAGTATCCAATGAAATGTCCATCATCTTCTTTCTCAGCAAACTTGGCTATGTGATCTTTGGTATTCAAGATGGTGCATAGACATCCGAATGACCTGACGAAACCAATAAAAGGTCTCCTTTTGTGTCACAATTCATAAGGAGTCTTACCATGAGTTTTGACTACTAAAACTCTGTTCTGCACATAGCAGGCAGTGTTGACTGCCTCTGCCCAAAAGGTGATGGGCAGTTTAGAGTTAGAGAGCATGGTGCTTATAGACTCAATAAATGTCCTATTTCTCCTTTCAGCAACACCATTTTGTTAAGGGGTTCTAGGAGCAATATATTGTCTTGGAATACCCTTTCCATCATAAAATGAATCAGGTATTTTGTTCTTAAATTTGGTTCCTCGATCATATCTTATTATCTTTACCTTGTGATCATATTGATTCTCAACTTTTAGAAAGAAGGACTTTAAGATTTCAGGGGTCTCATCCTTACTTTTAAGAAAGAAGACTCAAGTATATCTTATGAAATCATGTGTGATCATAAGATAGTATGAAGTTCTTCCTAAACTCATTACACTGGTAGGGCCAAAGATCCATATGTAATAAGTGTAGGGGAGTAGTGATGGAGTTCATTTCCTTTAGCCTGTGTGACACTTTGTGTTGCTTTCCTTTCAGATAAGCAACATAATGGTCATCACTTGTAATCATTCTTAATCAGTTTATTCATGTTCTTAAAGTTTACATGGCATATTCTTTTATGCCAAAGGAAAGACTCATGAATATTGGCTTTAGATAGAAAGCAAGAAACTTCTCCCGAAGGGGAGGTTTCTTGCAAATCCATCTTGTACATGTTTCCTTTCCTAGGGCTCTGAGAAAAATATGCTCTTGAGGAATGATCACCCCGAGCTTGAGAACAATGCACTCATGCTCAGTAAAAAGCATGTTTTGTCTCTGGTAACAAAATTAAGATACACTCAAAGGATTATACTCAAGCTCCTTGACAAAGTTTACCTTCTTAATGCTGAGCTTACCAATTATGACCTTGCCCCTTCCAGTAATGTAACCACTTGATTCACCTCCAAAAGTAATGGACCCTCCATCAATTTTCTCAAAGTCTTGGAGCAAAGAGCCATTACCAGTTATATGCCTGGAACAACCACTATCAATGATCCATACATTCTTTTTGGTCTTTAGTTGTTCCTGCACATGAAAAGAGATGATTACTTATATTTGGAAACCCAAGCCTTGCTAGTCTTGGGCTTATCAAAATGAACTGAAGATAGTTCAATAGTATTGATCCTATATGCAAGCTTTGAGGATCCTTGATTGTTGTTGATGAAGAAACTTTAGTCACATGGCATTCCTTCGTCTTCCATACCATCTTTGGTAGATTAGACTTGGCTTTCAAAATTTCAAAAGCTTTTTTGGCTTTGAAAGTTTTGGAGACTGAACCTTTGGAAGCTTTTGCATCCACTGCAGCAAACTTCAGTGCTTCGAAAGCATTCCTCTTTTCCAAGACCAAACTTGCTTCGGGAGATAGGCCTCCACCTATATTCTTTTGGTTCACCTTGAAGCTTCTGAAGGAAAATGATTTTCCTTCCAAATCTATTTTCTTCTTCTTCTCAGAAGTTTTCTTCTTGTTCATGCGGATGATACTCTTAGGATTGTAAATGCAATACTTAGCATAATGAGTTATACCACCACACATGATGCATTCCATAGGCTTCTTTCTAAGAGTCTTGTCCTAAGGAAAAGGTTGATCTTGATCCTTTTCCAGCTCCTTTTTCATCTTCTTGTTAGATGTAGCATGCTTCTAAGGGTGAACCTTGCCTTTGGAGTTGGATGGTCTAGCTTATACAGCAGTGGTGCATATTGGTTCAACCTTATTCTCTTGTGTAGTAGTGGTGCATATTGGTTCAACCTTATTCTCTTGACCAGGATGGCTTAGACTTGAACTAGGACCCTTGTTCTAGAGTCCTTTGTTAAATCTTTAGTCTTCCTCACCTCAAACCCAATAGAGATGAATAGTTATTTTTGCCTGGGGTTGAAGATGGGCTTGATATCCTGCACTTTCTTGGATCTTCTTTTTATAGATCTAATCAAGTTCTTTCTTGCACCTGGCCATCCCTAGTTTCTTCTTTTCTCCAGGGATATAGTGACCCTTCTTAGAATGAACCTCTTCACTCACTTCTGGTTCATCCTTCACTATATCATCTTCATATTCATCTTTCTCTTGGATATGATCAATCGGAGGCAACTCATCTTCACAAGTTTGACACCTTGGAGATCCGACTGTTAGTAATATGTGTGGAGGAGCGATTTCATTTGATCCCAGTCCCTACCTATTCTGATAACAAACTTTTGCATGCAAGGATAAAGATATGATGTTCTTGAAGGTTTTCTCTTCAAGAACACATTTTTCTGCCTTGACTTTGCTGATCACAAGCTCAGTCTGACATTCAGTTAACTTGGTAACAAGATCTTTAATATGAGTCCTGTAGTTTTGTATGCTTATGTTTTAAAGTAGAAATGGTTTTCCCTAAGTCTACTTTTTTTTAGCTTATAATCATTTTCTACTCTTTTAAAGTCAGCTTTTAAAATGTTTAAGGACTCAAGATCAGATCTTACTTCTAAGTTATAGGACTATACATGTTAACTTTGGTAATGTATTTAGGAGAGCAAAGATGTTCCAATACCTTAAATTCATCATGGTCTGCCATCAAGGCTTGGTTTGGGGAGACATCTTCCACCCGAAAGCTCCGATCAAAGCCTCTTTCTTCAACAACAACTGCAACTTGCTGCTTTGGTTGGTTGGGCTTCTTAGTTCTTTGAGCTGCATCAGTGTAGTTTGGACATCATTTGTTCTTGGTGCCTTACACTCACTAGCAAAGTGGCCTATTTGGTTACATTTGTAACACTTTACTTTGCTTTTGTCAAGCCCAAACTTTCCACTGGTCACATTGCTTGGAAACTTCCTTCCTATCCTCTTGTACAACTTCTTGGCTCTGTGAGTGAGAAGTGCCATCTGTTGGACTATCTCTATATACTTCAGATCATCTAGATGGATGCAGTCCAGATCTTTAAGGGTGAAGAGAAGGTTGCCAGAACTTTCATCTGAAGACACAAAGGCCTGAGAAGAGCCGGGCTCTTTGAATGGACTTCCTTGAGTGTAGCTTTCCCTTGGTGTCTCTGGGAAGGTGATGAAAGGACCCTTAGGTAAGTTGTCAGGGTAGCAGATGAGATGATGATGTGGTTCTCTTCTATCGCTTTCAACAACATGAAGGGTTGAACTCTTGGGTGCTGGATGAACTGGTAGATGGATATTGCATGTTCATCTCCATTTGGTAACCGCTTAGAATACCATACAGCTTAGTGAGAGTAAGAGTAGAGAGGTTCTCAGTTCCCTTGATGGTCACATAGTAGTGTGTCTATTGTCTAGGAAGAGAGAACATAAACTTCCTCACTATATCCCTCTTTTCAAGCTTGACTCCAACATCCATCAGATTATCTACAATCTTAACATACCTGAAGTACTGTTGAGTCATAGTTTCACCTGTCTTGAAGGTGAAGTTTTCAAACTGCTGCTTCATGATGTCTTTCTTGTTTTCCTTAGCTTCCACAGATCCTTCATACATTAGCTTTAGTGCATCCTAGAGTTCTTTTGCATTCTTACACATCTTAAAGCCTCTATAGATGGAGTTAGGAAGAGCAGTTTGAAGAGCAGTCATGGATTTCTAGTCAATATTAATTTTCTTCCAGTATTCTTTAGAATAATCAGCCATTTCTTTTGGTATCATCTCACCTCTAGAAGTTGCTGAAGTAGTACTTGAGATGTGAGGTCCCGAGACTACAAATCTCCACATCCTACTGGTCTTGAGACTGGATGAAGCTTTCCATCCTTATACACCAAGTGTCAAAGTCATCAGGAGTGATCAGTGAAGACTTAGTCATGGTGTCGGTTTCCATATCAGCTTTAGTGAGAGCTGCCATTTGAGCAAGTGTATGTGAAACTAAAGAGTGACTCAAGATAGTGAGATATTGCAATCAAGAGCCTAAGAAGCTCTGATACCAATTGAAGGACCGGTTATGGTTATTCTAGAACAGTCTCACAGTCGGAGAAGACACACTTACTAGATCAAATAGGGAACCAGGCAAAGAGACAAAGAACAAACAAGTAAAGAACTCAAGAACACAAAGATTGGTTTTCAAGGATGATGTATATTGCTCTCAAGTAATTCACAAGTGTTATAATGCTTCAATGCTTAGTCCTAAGACTGGTTACATGAGATACTTTATACTAAATCCTACAATAGGCCATACTTTGAAGGTCAGCTGGGTACTAATCTAGACAATAAGATCAATGTAAAGGCAAAAGGCAGATTGCCTTTTGACATATTTTGACATATGACTATGACATACCATAGCTCACATCATTTTGTATTACAAAAAGGATAAAAGTACTAAAGTTGGAAGTTACAAACAAGGACACCTTACTGAATAGTTGATAAAAATAAAAAGGTAATCACTAACTTATATAAGTTGGTGAGTCTTCAGAGCTGGCAGCGGAAAGGTTTTATGCTTTTGTCCAAAGTATGTCAGAGAAGCATGTTTTATCTGTCTTCGGAAGAAATAAGTTTTCAGGCTTCGGAAGACTTTGTCTTCAGGCTTCGGAGGACTTCACTTTTGGCTTCAGAAGAATTCTGTCTTTGGCTTCGGAAAATTTGACACTTAGTTATTTTTCTTTGTGCATAGTCAAATATTTCGAAGTAACTTCCTTGTACTTCAGTGTATGCTGAGAGATTTTTTGTTAGCATCAGCGTTTAAGATAAACTCTTATAAAGTAGTTTGTGAGACAAGGAGCAATAGCTTCCATCTTGTTTTATCAAGTGAGCATTATTGCTCCTTTTTTTAATGTTTTCTTGATCAATTAGCGATAAAACTTTAAGTAAAATTGAAGCCATGAGGAGTGCAATCGAGTTTATGTTATGTAGTTTTTATCAATTATATTTCGGTGTTTTTATGTCATGTATATTTTAATTTTACATGTTTTTATCACCGGTAAGAAAACCTTATTTTTGATTTTTTTTAACATCCACATAGTGTTGGTTGAATACCAAAGTGTCTTTTCTCTAACGATATCATGATGTTAAAATGATATCTTTTCTCTTGAGGTTAAAAGTTTAAGTTATTTTAGTGTATACTAATGTAGTATTAAGAGTATATTAGATTATTGTAAAAAAATATTGTTTAATAAATGAAATATATTTTGTAGATAACATACTCTTTTAAAAAGTAAGACCCTTAACAAGAAATGTGGCATTTTGTCAAAACCGTTGAAGTGGTTGGCCTTGTGATGACATATTAACATGTGTTTATAGTTGCACAACAAGAATTGCAACAAAAAGAGCATATGTAAAGGAGTGGCACTCTCTCTATCATCTTCTTTATTTGATGCATGATTGTATATCACCGGAAACTTTTCACACCCCCTCTTCTTGTTATGTTTACGTTGTTCGTCAATGACATTTCACTCTCTTCCACCTAAGTGTTTGTCAACCTTCAAAACAATACATTGAGAAAGCTCTAAGATGTTATTTTCCAATTTTTATTAAAAGTGGTGACATAGTATACACGTAACAAATTTGTAAATTGAAAATTCCTTAGTATTTAAAATTAAATCACTGAATTATAATATTTTGAAACTTCTAAAAATTGACTGACATTCTAGATATTAAATTCCAAAAATTATGTATAATCTCTAGCTTAATACTATAAAAGTTAACATGCCTTTTGTTATATAAAAATCGGTCAATCTAATTTTTATATATCAAGAGTTTATGACTAAATTAAAATACATAAACTTTAAAATCAACAATAAACGTTCGTTACACAGCTTGGATGTCATAAGTATGAATACTATTTACATGATTTTCTAGATAATTTTGTTGAATTTATTACATATATCATAAAATTAATCACTTTATATTGAATATTTAAAACATGTTGTGTGATAAAAGAATTATCGACCCATTTGAACATTTTTTGATTGCTTTAAATAGTACTAACTTATCTTTCTAAAAGACTTAGAAATATATTTATTCGAAAAGTTGTTTATATAAAATTAAGTTACACTTTTTTTCTTGTCACAGAAAATCCGTTGTTATATAAATGTCCCTTGCACTGTAATGATGGGAGGACCCGCCATTTTACTGGGCACTATTCTGTCTGTGGGGCCACTAGTACAATCAATTATTCATATAAATTAAATACAGGTCAAATAATCTCAGGGTTATAATTGTCAAGTTGTATAGAATAGTATCGTTACTATAGCATAACTTTTGATTATGAATACGACCAGGTCACCCTTAAAGAAATTTTACATAAATTTTGTAAGAGAATTGGCATAAGATTTTTATACTTTTCTTTATAATTACACTAAAAAAATATTATTTTTTTCTCTTATTCTCGATTAAATAATATTTTTTATACTTTTACCATTATTTTTTATCTCTCCTTTACTCATAATCACTTTTAAAAATATTAAAAAATTTATATACGCTCAACAGTGATTTATCAAATATACAGATTAAACAGTAACGTTTCTCTCCCCTCCACTCACAATCATTTACAATCATTCCTTAAAATATAAGAAATACACTCATATAATTATAAGAAACCTAATATGAATGCTCTATTTTCTGTTTGGTATGAATTGATGTAAAATGTAACTGAATAAAAACATTTTATATTTGTTTATTGAATAAAAATATGATTAATTTCTTATATTGATTTTCATTCTTTTAAGATGGGGTGTTTCTTTTTCGTTCTTTGAAAAATAAAATGTTTTTATTTTAATTTATGGTTCTAACCATGGCTCGACACATTACCCGACACACAACCTCCACCAACCAACACCACCGCTATAGCCACCGCCACCACTACCAACCAAAGCAGCGACAACCACCACACACCACCACCACCACCACCACTAAAACCACCCACCCACCAACACAACCGCCAAAACCACCCATCCACCACCACAACCACCACCAACAACACCACCCACCCACCACCACCACCATTGAGGAGGGAGGGGGGGGCCTACGCCGCAACCCCACTAAGAGGGGCAACGCCACGAGGCGCCACCGCCGCCGGCCCCCCACGTTGCGGTTCCCCTCCAATTTATGTCATGTCCACGCCGTTGCCACGCCCCAACTTCTAAATTGTGACCGTTGCCAACGGTAAGAAATAGCCCCTTTCGAAACGACTATATCAACCTTTTAATTTTTTTCTTACATTATAAATACTAATTAATAACGTAAATTTTTTATATCATTCTAAAACACTTGTCATCTACTCCTTTAAAAATACACACTATGGATACTAACAAAAAATCCAAAATATCCAGAGCCCAAACAACCAAAAACATAGACCGAAGGTAAATCTACAATGGGCTACTAACAAGCCGTAGGATGGAAATGAGGAGGAGGTATTGGTAAATGGTATATATATATATATATATATATATATATATATATATATATTATATTATATTATATTTACTACTATATAATACAAAACCTATGGGTAGATTGTTATTTTCTATTTTCGTAAGACGCCTAGAAAAACCATTTAAACATGTAAGGAACATCTGAAGATTAAAGGCTGATGCAACCAAAGGATACCAGAACAACCAAGTCTTACTGCATGCACTAAGGAACAAAGATGAACTAGCTTCGGAAGTTTTACACTCACAAATAAGTCTACGTGTAAAATTTTCCGAAGCCAACAGTTCAGAAGAATTTATTTCGGAAGTTCACACTTATCAGAAAATTATTACAAGTGTGAAATCTTCCGTAGCCAAAGACTCATTTCTTCCGAAGCCAAAGATGAAGTCTTCCGAAGCTTCAAAAGACAAAGTCTTCCAAAGCCACTTAGCTGTGAAGACAGATTTCTTCCGAAGACAGAGAAAAGATGCTTTCACTGAGCTACTTTTTGATAAAGTTGATGTACTTTCCGCTGCTGCTCTGAAGACTCACCTGCTAACATTAGTTAACTTCCCACTTTTGTTCCTGTAGACTTGTCTGCATTAGATTAAGTCAGTGAGCTATGGAATGTCATAGTCACTAGTCAAAAGGCAATCTGCCTTTTGACTATAGATTGATCTTGTTGTCTAGATTAGTCAAAATTCCAACTATCTTTTTGTATATTAACGGTTGTAGGTTGTAGTATAAACAGTCTCCGGTTCTTGTAATTAGACATACTTGCAAACACTTGTAATAGAACTAGAGAATCAATATACAACTTTCTTGAAAACTTAATCTTGTGTTCTTGTGACTTGTTCTTGTTCTTATAGTTCTGTCTCTTTAATATTACTTGTGTTGCTTTGTATCATCAGTAAAGTTACCAGTTCCCTATTTGAGTGGTTAAGTGATCTAAGATCACTCCTCTTGTGAAGCTAATTGTAAACTTAAGTACCCTTACCGGTCCTGCAATTGGTATCAGAGCGTTCCAGGCTCTTGATTGTAAGATCTCACCATCTTAAATTCTCTTAGTTTCACACTTCACTTAACTTTTCAAATGGCAGCTATCTCAAAGGCTGATATAGAAACTGGAACTATGACAAAGTCCCCACTGATCACTCCTGAGGATTTTGATACTTGGTGCCAAAGAATGGAAGGATTCATCAAGTCTTAAGATTCCAGGATGTGGGAGTCTGTTGTCTATGGACCTTATGTACCATGCACCACTTCAGCTGCTGTTGGTGGTATGATACCAAAGGAAAGGGATGATTTTTCTGAAGAAGATTGGAAGAAAATTGATATTGATTAGAAAGCTATGACAGCCCTTCAAACTGCTCTTCCTAACTCCATCTACAGAGGTTTCAAGAAGTGCAAGACCACCAAAAAGCTATGGGATGCACTAAAGCTAATGTATGAGGGGTCTAATAAAGCCAAAGAAAACAAGAAGGACCTCTTAAAGAAGCAGTTTGAAAATCTCACCTTCAAGACAGGTGAAACCATGACTCAACAATACTTCAGGTATGTTGAAATTGTGGATACTCTAGCTGATGTTGGAGTAACCATTGAGAATAGAGATATTGTTAGGAAGTTCATGCCCTCTCTTCCCAGACAATGGACACACTATTGTGTGGTCATTAAGAGGACTAAAAACCTCAAGACTCTTACTCATACTGAGTTATATGGAATACTCAGTGGATACCAGATGGAGATGAACATGCAAAACTCATCTGGTAACTCCAACACTCATCAGAGGTTAGCCCTCCATGTGGTTGAAAGGGATTGCAGAGAACCACAGCACCATCTGATCTGCTACCCGGGCAAATCACAAAAGGGTCCTTTCATCACCTTTCCGGAGACACCAAGGGAAGGCTACATCCCTAGAAGCCCATTCCAGGAGACAAGTTCTTCACAAGCTTTTGTGTCTTCTGATGAAAGTTCAGGAAACTTTCTCTTCACCTTTGAAGACCTGGATTGTATCCATCCAGATGATGTGGAATATATGTAAATAGTCTAGCAGATGGCTCTACTCACTCATAGAGCCCAGAAGTTCTACAAGAGGACTGGGAGAAGGTTTCCCAGCAATGCAGCCAGTGGAAAGTTTAGGCTGGACAAAAGCAAGGTAAAGTGTTACAACTGTAACCAAATGGGACACTTTGCCAGGGAATGCAAGGCACTAAAGTCAAATGGTGGCCAAGGACAATCCAGGCCAAACTACACTAAGGGGCTCACCAGAATGAGAAGCCAAGACAGCAAGCTGCAGTTGCTGTTGAAGAATGAGGCTTTGACTGGAGCTTTCAGGTTGAGAATGCTTCTCCAAACCAAGCACTAATGATAGATCATGATGAAGCCAAGGTATTGGAACATCTTTGTACTCCTGAATGCATTGCTAAAGTTAATAGATACAGGTCTTATAACTTAGAGATGAGATCTGATCTTGAGTCCTTAAATATCTTAAAAGCTAACTTTAAAAGAGCTGAAAATGACTATAAACTTAAGATAGAAGATCTAGAGAAAACCATTTCAACTCTTAAGCATGAGCATACAAACTACAGGACTCAAATCAAAGATCTCATCTAAAGTTATCTGAATGCCAGGCTGAGCTTGTGATCAGCAAAGCCAGGGCAGAAAAATGTGTTCTTGAAGAAGAGACCTTCAAGAACATAATATCCTCATCCCTACATGTAAAATTTTGTTATCATAATAAGCATGGACTGGGATCGACTGAGATAGCTCCTCCACACACTCTATTGTCTGTAAGATCTCCAAGGTGTGGAACTTGTGAAGATGAGCTTCCCCTCATAGACCCTATTGTTGAAGAGGATGAATAGGAGATAGTGAAGGATGACTCAGAGAAGAGTGAAGAAGGTTATCCTAAGAAGGGTCACTATTCTCCTAAGGAGAGGAAAGAGTCTGCAATGACCAAGTCAAAGAGAAAGAACTTGATTAGAAGAGCTAAGAGAAGATCAAAGAAGTCTCAATAAATCAAGGCCACTTTTGACTCAAAGCAGAAACAAGTGTTTATTTCTGTAGGTTTTGAAGTGGTAAAGATTGAAGACTTAACTATGAACTCTAGTACTAGGAGTTCTAGTTTAGTTCCAAATCATTCCAGCAAGAAAAAGAAGACTGACCAGCTGTGTACCACTGCTACACAGCCTGAACCATCCAGCTCCAAGAGCAAGTCTCTCCCTAAAAAGCTTGTTGCATCATCTGCGAAGATAAAGGTGGAGAAGGAAAATGATCAAACTAAATCTTGCTCTCAAAAGAACACTCTTAAAAGGAAGGAACTCAACTATGTCATGTGTGGTAGTACTTCTCATTTGGCTAAGGATTGCAAATACAATCCCAAAAGTACCATCCACATGACCAAGAAGAACATTTTTGAGAAGAAGAAGGAACTAACAGCTTCGGAAGGAAAATCTGTTTCCTTCGGAAGCTCCAAAATGAAGAAGAAGACAAGTGAAAAATTGCATTCGGAAGAAAAGTTGGTCTCGGAAGAAAGGAATGCTTCCAAAGTACTGAAGCTTGCAGTAGTGAAAGCAAGATCTTCTGAAGGTCTAGTCTCCAAGACTTTCGAAGTTGTCAAAACTTCTAAAGCTTTGAAGGTCAGGCCCAATCTTTCAAAGGTGGTGTGGAAGATGAAGGAAGACCATGTGACTAAAAGTTCTTCATCAACAACAGCAAATGATCCTCAAAGCTTGAATATAGGATCACTTACTGTTACATTGTCTTCAACTCATTTTAATAAGCCCAAGACCAATGAGGATTGGGTTTCTAGGTGTAACTAATCGCCTTTTTTGTGTAGAATAGCTAAAGACCAAGAAGAATGTTTGGATTATTGATAGTGACTCTTCTAGGCACATGACTGGCAATGGTTCTCTGCTTTAAAATTTTGAGAAAATTGATGGAGGACCAGTTACTTTTGGAGGGGATTCTGGTGGTTACATTTCTAGAAGGGGCAGAGTCACAAATGGTAAGCTCAGCATTGAAAAGGTAAACTTTGTTAAAGAGCTTGGATACAATCTTCTAAGTGTATCCTAATTTTGTGATCAGAAACACCATATTTTCTTACTGAGCATGAGTGCATCGTTCTCAAGCCCGGGGTGGCCATTCCTCAAGAGCATATCCTGCTCAGAGCCCCCAGGAGAGGGAACATGTACAAGATGGATTTACATGAAACATCTCCCTTAGGAGAAGTTTCTTGCTTTCTGTCTCAAGCAAATAGTGATGAGTCATTCCTTTGGCATAAAAGAATATGCCATGTAAACTTTAAAAACATAAATAAATTGATTAAGAATGATTTGGTAACTGGAATTGCAAAGAAAGAGTTTACAAGTGATGACCACTGTGTTGCATGCCTGAAAGGGAAGCAACACAAAGTGTCTCACAAACCAAAGGAAATGAACTCCATCACTACTCCCCTACACCTATTACATATGGATTTGTTTGGCCCCACTAGTGTAATATGTTTAGGAAGGACCTCTTACTGCTTAGTGATCACAGATGATTTCATAAGATTCACTTGGGTCTTTTTCCTTAGAACTAAGGATGAGACCCCTGAGATCTTGAAGAATTTCATTCTGAAAATTGAGAATCAATCTGATCACAAGGTCAAAACCATAAGATGTGATCAAGGAATAGAATTTAAGAACCAAATCCTTGATACATTTTGTGATGAAAAGGGTATTACAAGACAATATAGTGCTCCCAGGACTCCTCAGCAAAATGGTGTTGCTAAGAGGAGAAAAAGGACATTTATTGAAGCTACAAGAACCATGCTGTCTGACTCTAAACTGCCCATCACCGTCTGGGCCGAGGCAGTTAACACAGCATGCTATGTGCAGAACAGAGTTTTAGTGGTTAAGACTCATGGTAAGACTCCTTATGAGCTGTGGCACAAAAGGAGACCATTTATTGGTTTCCTCAGGTTATTTGGATGTCCTTGCACCATCTTGAATACCAAAGATCAAGTAGCCAAATTTGATGAGAAGTCAGATGATGGACATTTTATTGGATACTCTTCCCAAGCTAAGGCATATAGAGTATACAATCTCAGAACTAGAGTAGTTGACGAGTCAGCCAGTGTGACCTTCGATGAGCACACTCTAAGTATGAAAGGTTCTGGTTCGGATTGGCTATTTGATTTGACTTAGTTACCAACTGTTTTAACAAGTCTTGTGAGAATGTTTCAGGATCTACAAATAATATATTAACAGGAGATCTTGACCCAAGATTTGAGCTGAGAAGACCAAGCAAGATTATGACTTCAGCTCCTTTGGTGACTAACCCTGCAAATGAAGATCCTATTCAGTTGATACATCTGAGGTACCTTCAAATTCCAGCTTAAAGGTTTAAAGCTCAGGAGAAGGAGCTTCAAATGCAGGATGAAATAGAGGTGGTGATAATGATCAAGAATTTTTTGATGCTGATAACCACTCCATACAGGACAACATAAATGATGTCACACATTCATTGGATCAAGTCTCACTTGATAAATGTCTGATGTGGTGGGTGACACTCCATTGCCAGAACTAAATTTCTCCAATCTAGATCTGTCTAACCAACTTGGTGTGATCCTTCAACTAAGGATCCACAAGTCACAGCCCACCACAAATATCATTGGAAATATTGAGACTTGGGTGAAAACAAGAGGACAAACCTATGATCAAAATGTTTGTTGCACTCTTGTTTCTTGTCCCAGATTGAGCCAAAGAAAGTTGATGAGGCTCTAAAGGATGGAAGCTGGGTTGAAGCTATGCAAGAAGAGCTACTTCAAATCAGAAGATAGAAGGTTTGGAACCTATGTCCTCTTCCTCAAGGGAAGACTGTCATAGGAACCAAATGGGTTTTTAGGAACAAGAAGGATGATAGAGAAATTGTCATCAAGAACAAGGCTAGACTGGTTATCCAGGGGTACACACAAGAAGAAGGAATTAATTATACAGATGTCTTTCCTCCTGTAGCAAGACTTGAAGTTGTAAGAATATTCCTAGCTTATGCTGCATCTAAGGATTTCAAGGTCTACCAGCTTGATGTAAAGTGTGCCTTCTTTTATGGGGTGATAGATGAAGAAGTTTATGTCAAACAACCACCTAGCTTTGCAGACCCAGATCATCCTGATTATGTTTGCAAGCTTTATAAAGCTCTATATGGACTGCATCAAGCTCCAAGAAATGGTATGAGACACTATCAAAGTATCTTTGTCAACATGGATACAAAAGAGATACTATTGATGGGACTCTCTTCATCAAAGAAACAGGGAATGACATAATGCTAGTTCAGATATATGTAGATGACATTATCTTTGGTTTAACTAATTCAAAGATCTGTAAAGACTTTAAGATGCTAATGAAGAATAGATTTGAAATGAGTACCATGGGGGAACTCAACTTCTTTCTAGGAATTCAAGTGAAGCAAGTTGAAAATGACATCTTCATTAGTCAGTCAAAGTATGTACAAGACATACTTACAAGATTCAAGATGACTGATTGTAAGGTTGCAAAGACACCCATAGCCAGAAACCACTCCCTTGGTCCTAATCTTGAGGGGGAGTGTGTTGATGAACATCTCTACAGGGCTATGATTAGGTCTCTTATGTACCTTACTACTAGCCGGCCTGATATTATGTTTGCTACATGTATATGTGCAAGATATCAAGCCAACCCCAAGATGTCACACCTAGTTACTATCAAAAGAATTCTCAGATACCTCAAAGGTGCCCCTAAACTTAGTCTTTGGTATCCAAAGAATTTAGACTTTAATCTGTATGCTTATATAGATAGTGACTATTGGCTGCAACATGACTGCAAAGTGTACATCTGGGGGATGTCAATTCCTTAGTGGAAGGATAGTCTCTTGGCAATGCAAGAAGCAATCCTGTGTGTCTGCATCAACTGCTGAAGCTGAATACATTACTGCTGCAAGCTGTTGTGCTCAAGTGCTGTGGATTCAAAATCAGATGCTAGACTATGGGTTTAATTTCAAGGAGACTGCTATCCATATAGACAACAATAGTGCCATCTCTATTACAGAGAATCCTGTGCAGCACTTAAGGACCAAGCACATCAACATCAGGTATCATCTGATTAGAGATAATTTTGAAAAAGGATTAATCAAACTAATCAAAGTTAACACAAATGAACAATATGCTGATCTATTCACCAAAGCCTTTGATGAATAGAGATTTAAATATCTTATATCAGCTATTAGGATGATTAACTTTGAATAGATTTTCTTTAAACACTTAATCAACCATATTTCTTAAAATTATGTGTCCAAGTTGTCTATTAGATCACCCTCATAAGCCCAGTTCTCTTTGGAAGTAAATTCAAATTTCAAATGATATTCCTTAGATTTGTGAAAATTTATTATTTTGTCTCGGCAGAACTCAAATTGCCTTCGAAAGAAATTTATGTCTTTAAATCATTTAACTACTTATCATAGATTACCTTCCGAAGAAATTCTTAGAATATCTTTCGAAGCTTAAATATGCTTATAAGTACTTAAATGCATTCAAAGAACAAATGTCTTCCGAATGCAATTAAGTCTCGGAAGATTTATTATCTAAGGATAATAATTTTCTCAGACTTAGTTCTTGCGAAGCAAAATATATGTCGGAAGAAATTTCTTTAAGTATATTTCTTCCGAAGCCAAATTTTCACAACTCTTTGAAATATCTTCCGAAGCAAAATTGCCTTCGGAAGCTTTGCTGAAAAGCTTCTGAAGCAAAAGTACCTTCGAAAGATTTGCAACTTCCAAGAAAACTAACTTTTTGGGTGCTTTTTCAGAAGTGGGATCCACTTGCGGATTTCAAAGTTTATCTTTTTGTCTTAACTTTGACTCGAATCCACAGCATATATCTTCTCAACAGTTCCACTTCATCTCTCTACTCTCATAAATCTTTAACCTAAATTCTCCTAAAATTCACATTCTTCTTCCTTTCTTCATTGATAAGCTTCACCTAAATGGCCAACATCGATCGTAGAAACGACCCAAACTTCTCCATGCACCTACACAGGCAACACAATCAAGTTGCCCTATTGCACTCTAAGAAGGATCCAAGTTTCTTCGACGTGTGTAGGTACCTTTCTTCGTCTCACTACCTCACCTCCTTTACAATCGATCCTCCTCTCTATGAGGATCAGTTGCTTGAATTCTGGCAGACCAGTCAAGAGGTCACCATGGATGGGGAGAAGGCACTGTCTGCTATAGTGCAGGGGAGGATAGTTTTCATCACTCCGGCCATCATAAACACCCATTTGCAGCTGGATGATGAAGCAGGTGAACTGTCCTTCCTAAAAGATGCTGTCAACCATTCCTTCCAGCAGATGGGCTATGAAGGTGACTTCTCAGTCAAAGCTCAGGGTGACAACCTAGCAGCACCAGGTAGTGTTGATCCCACACCCTCCACCTCTCAACCTCCTCAAACACAGCCTATCATCCCCATCACCTACACTAGAAAGCGTAAACGAACCCTTGCACTTGCTACTGAGTATGTGCAGGCACATATATCACAACCCATATAGGAGGAAGTGGAATCTCAAGCCCCCACTTCCCCTGAGGATCAGACCACTCCCATCCTTGAAATGATCAGTGCTGAGGTTCCTCATGCTCAGCCTAATGAGCTCACAACCCCACAAACAGCCTTAAGCCATCACTCTGAGTCTCAACACTCAAGTGATCAACCATCTAGGGACAGCTACCATCCCCAACCTCTAGAACTTAACCGACCCATCTCCAGCCTTGACTTTTACTTTGATGAAGATTAGGGCTTCAGTGAGTACCATGAATCTCTCCTCTCTTCCCACACTCTAGGAGAGATGAGTACTCATACTTCTCCTACTTCTAGCCCACATCAGCAACCCCCTATTGAGGTGGATCTTCCTGAACTTGTTCAGGAGACCCATATGGAAGAGGCTCTTACTTTTGCAAGTGATTACATAACTAGGACCTCAACCATGGAAACCCAACCTATTGACACTTCTCTGGAAGTTGTCATGAGGCAAGGGAAATCCAGCAACCAAGAACCACATGCAGGTGTTAAGAAAGAAGACTTAGGTCCAATTCTCTCATCCCCTAATGATTCTTCATCTAAAGATGAGGGGAGTCTGAAATAAAGAGTGCACCTACTGACAAATACATGCACTTACTTGGTTTCAAAGATAAGTCACTTGGAATCTCAAGTGACTTTCTTGCTGAAAAGGATCAATGACCAGCAACTTGAGATCACCGATCTCAAGGGCCAGTTAGCTGAGAGACCAATGAAGATAACTCAACCAGGCCCATAAGAACCTATGATTGTTATGGATCAATCTCCCAGCCTACCTATGCAAGAGGGTGATGCTACCAAAAAGGTGGAGGAAATCCTGACAGTCACAGAACCTAGGAGTTCTTCCTAGAGTATGGACATAGAGGAATCACCATCCTCTCTTGTAGTTGTCCACACTCAGCAACCTCCTCAAGTCAGAGATCTAGACTTGCTTTTTCAACATCTGTTTAAGGAGGAAATCCCAAGAGCAATGTCTGCCCCTTCTGAGAATCCAATCATGGGTTGGGGGTATGACAACAACAGGAGAGCTCTTGTAATCTCTAGAGCTCAGGGTCAACTAGAAATTTTCAACATTTCTCACCTGAGTTTCTATGAGAGTATAAATCTGGTTGATCTGCCACTTGTCAACCCTAGCAACAACAGACAAGCTGCCAGATTGGCTGACCGGATACAAGACAGGGTGCTAGAAGAATTCAAATAGAGATCAAGATTAGATAGACAGAGGCTAGCAGGTGGGCCTTTGGTCAACTGGAAGTTGAGGTGACCCTAAGATTAACTTCTAAGGGAAATCCTTGACTGAAGGCCCAGAGGTTGAGCCTGTGAACCTTGAGACAGGATCTCCTTCTGCACCCTTTACCCTCAGTGAGGCACCAGCTAGTGATGGTGCTTCATAACCTCTTTCTGGTCAGAGTTTGACATCTGAATCAAGCAATGAAAGCCAAAGCTCTCTCCTCCCTAAGTCACCAAGGCCTGTGGTTGACAAAGGAAAAAGGAAGTTAACTCCTGAGGAGACGAAGGAGGAGAAGAGAGAGAGGAAGAGGAAGCTGAGGGGAGAGAGTTCAAGTGGTTCCCCAAGGTTCATGGAAGCTACAATCCGGGCTGCCCCCTGGCCATACACTCAAGAAGATGAGTTAAGGGTAGCTAAGTTAAACTACCTAGGAACCAGAAACTACAATGTTGATGAACTTATCTCTCTCCCCTTAGAGGAGTTGAATGAACTGGTTGACACTGAGCTGTTAAAAGAGAGAAGGGAGGCAGAGGATGCAGAACTGCTCCTTAAAGTCAAAGAACAAAGGAGGCTGAAAAGACTCTACAAAGATGCTCCTGTCCTCTCCCCAGTTCAAGAAAGTCCTGAGCCAGAGACTGTGGCCACTGAACAACCTTAGGTAGTTAATGAAGAAGAAAGACTAAAGATGATAAACTAACTGAGTGCCACAGTTCTCTATCAGGCACCTGCACTTCTTCCCTTATCACATGAGTACATAGAGTTTGAATACAACAAGCAGCTGGAAGAACAAGCCAAAAGAGAAAGGCAAGCTGTAAAAAAGAGATTAAGGGAAGAAGCTGTAAAGTCAAAAGCCATCATCCATAAAAGCCAAAAGAAGTTTATTGACAGACAAAGGATGATGAGCTTCTTGAAGCTGTATGGGTTCTCCGGAAGGAGGCTTGGTCCTATGTCTCTATCCATAATGGATGAGTATATTAGGGTGATCAAGCAGAAGATAAAGAAGGGAGAGCTGGTGGACTTGCATTCTCCACCAAGTCCAGCTCAACCTAAAGTTAAGGTAAAGGTTGAACCTACAGAGACAACACAACCTGAACTTGGAGCTGCATCTGAGCCAACTTCATCTTCTGATCCATAGCAGGGTCCTTCTCTCTCTCTCCTTCAGAACCTGTGAGAGAGGAGAACCCAACTGAAGGAGACATAACAGAACCAACTGGTACTCAAGACCAGCCCTCTTAGTTGAAGAAATCAGGAGGAGAAAAAGGATGGCCAGAAGAAGATCTACTTCAAAGAAAAAGAGAAGAAAGGCATCCACCTCCCAACCTCAGGATGAGTTAGAGCATCCTGAGGAAGTGCATGAAGAGGTCTCTCAACAAAATCCAATCATAATAGAGCCTCTTGCTGTTGGAAGACAAATTCTGTCCTAGACTTATGCTGAAGATCCAGATAGATGGTATGTCATAAAGATAAGGGAGAACAACATGTCTACTTCACAAATGACATGCTTGAACTTCCTCTGCATGATCTCTATGACATGAGAAGGTTCTATGTAAGCCTGAAGGATCCAGATCTAATGATGAAGAAAGGTCTGCTGAAGATCCTGATGTGGACTATCAAAATCTGAAGAACTTCTCTGTTTTGGTAGCATCAGCCTAGGGGGAGTTTGTAAGGAACATCTGAAGATTAAAGGCTGATGCAACCAAAGGATACCAGAACAACCAAGTCTTCCTGCATGCACTAAGGAACAAAGATGAACTAGCTTCGAAAGTTTCACACTCACAAATAAGTCTAAGTGTAAAATCTTCCGAAGCCAACAGTTCAGAAGAAGTTACTTCGGAAGTTTCACACTTATCAGAAATTATTACAAGTGTGAAATCTTCCGAAGCCAAAAACTCATTTCTTCCGAAGCCAAAGATGAAGTCTTCCGAAGCGTCAAAATACAAAGTCTTCCGAAGCCACTTTGCTGTGAAGACAGATTTCTTCTGAAGACAGAGAAAAGATGCTTTCTCTAAGCTACTTTTTGATAAAACTGATTTACTTTCCGCTGCTGCTCTGAAGTATAGTACCCGTAAAAAAGAATAATAATAATATAATAATTATAAATAAATAAATAAATAAAATAACAATAATAGTTATGGAGAATGTTTTTAAAACACCACTTAATAAATTCATATAAGGTGAAACTAAATTAGATGAATTAATTCCCGTGGTCTAGTCGACTTCTTTATGCCGACCCGCAGCCCAATATCAATTTTGACTTGCAATTTTGACCTAATCTACCGCGGGTAATCAGCTCATCAAATTTCAGTTATCCTCCTCAACGAACTTCCGATAGGTTTGGGATGAAACGATGGAAATCGCTCGTTATATACCCGTCTGTTTCTCACAGATATCCCCTCTGCCCTACGATGGTGAACTGTTACTTGAAGAGATTTCGATCGCCGGCAAACCACCGGCCTCATCGTTGTTGACAAGCCACTGTCGCATCATCTCTGAAGAAGAAATCAAGGTGCGATTGTCTCACGCGTTGAATCCTTTGAGCACTGGCGAAGGTTTGAAGGGGTCGGGGGGGCCACCGCCCCTCCTCTTTTTATCATTAGTAGTGTTAATTTTTCGACACGTAGTGAAATTTTTTTTTATATATTGTGCTCGCCCCCCTTAAAAAAATTACATATATTATATTCCCCCCCTTAAAACAATTATACATATGTTAAAAAAATAATAAGTATTAAAAAAAATTACATCTATAAAAGTTTTAAAAATATTAAGGAAACTTCATTTACTAATTTAGTTGGGCTCACCTATTTAAAGTTTATAAAAAAAACTAAATGGGTTTATGGATTGGATTTGAAAGACCAAGTGCCCAACCCATTTGAAAATTGAAAGTGAAAGTCCAAGACCACACCGCACAATTGCATAAAGCTGCTGCCTGCTCGATCCCTCATCCCTCTCCGGCTCTCCCTACGGCCTGCGCTGCTGCCTGCTTCGATCCTTCATCCTTCATCCCTCATCTCGAGTGTCGAGCGCCCAAAGCTGTTGCTGCTTGTCGAGACGTCGAGTGTCGACCAGGCCAACCGTGAACCGCCCAAAGTTGCGTTCTTGCACAGTTGTTGTCCCTGCTGTGCCGCCCAAAGCTGCGTTTGCAGGTTTTTTCTGCTGATTGTCGTGGTCGGTGGTCCCTAAGGTCGGTTTACTTATTATTCAAGTTTTAGTTGTTGAGTTTTTGTTAGAAATTACAATTGATTGAATATTTGAATGTAATTGGGATCTAGGGTTAAGGCCTTAAGGGTTTCATTGATGACTTGTTGATATAGTTTTCATGATTTATGAATGATTAAAGACTGATTTTAGGGATTTGGACAATTGAATGACTAATTGTTGATGTTATATTGAACTTAGATTGAAAAATCATGGGAAAAGAGAAAACTATTGATTCATTTTTCAAAAGAAAGGTTGTTGGTGAAGAAATTGATGATTCAAATAATGAGAAACTTCAAAAAAACTCATCTAATGAGTCGGAAAAACATGAAAATCAACAAGAGCATCATGCTTCTGAAGTTCCTTTAGCAAATGTTAATGAAGTAGATGTTAATAATCTAGAAAGAGATCCGGCTAAACGAAGACAAATGTGGGATTATTCGGTTAATTCTAGAGAAGAAGTAAGACGAGCTTATTTGAAGTTGGGACCTTTTCAAGTTCATCTTAAAGAATATCCTAAAGATCGAAAGAATCGTAGATTCCAATATTCTTGGTTCAAGATTTTTCGTAGTTGGTTAGAGTATTCTCCAACAACAAATGTTTCATATTGCCTTCTTTGTTATTTGTTTAATGATAAACCCAATGTATGCAATGGTTATGATGCATTTACAGTTAAAGGATTTGACAATTGAAAAAAAGTTAATGATGGAAAAAGTTGTGCATACTTGAACCATATTGGTTCTTCTCAACATAGAGATGCTGTGGCATATAGTGAAAATTTGTTGAACCAATCAACAGACATTGGGAATGTCTTTGCAAAACAAAGTGAAGATCAAATATTGAAGAACCGTTTACGATTGAAAGCTTCAGTTGATGTAGTGAAGTGGTTGACATTCCAAGCTTGTGCTTTACGAGGACATGATGAGTCTTCTCTTTCAAAAATCGTGGAAATTATCTTGAGTTACTACAGCTTTTAGTTTCTTATAATGAGGAGGTTGCAAATGTTATATTAGGAAACGCTCCCTATAATTCAAAATATACTTCTGGAGACATTCAAAAAGAAATTCTTAGTATAATTGCAAATAAAGTGCGAAAGCATATTCGTAATGAAGTGGGGGATTCATACTTTTGTGTCATGGTTGATGAGTCAAAAGATGAGTCGAAAAAAGAGCAAATGGCCATAGTTTTGAGATTTGTTGATGCCAAAGGGATCATACGAGAAAGGTTTGTGCTTCAAGGGAAGTTATTCCAATACATCAGTTTTTTACAAACTTAGTTTCTATTATTAATGTGGTTTGTGCTTCTAGTAAGCGTCATGATGAGTTACAAAAGATAAAGACAGAGGAGGTTAAAAATTTAATGGAATTGGGTGAAATCAACTCAGGAAGAGGATTAAATCAAGTTGGGACTCACATTTTAACTCTGTTTGCAGTTTACTTAAGATGTTTGACGTCATGCGTGTTGTTCTTCAAGGAATAATTGAAGACTTATCTCATACCATGTTTACTCAACGTGGAGATGCTGATGCAGCTTACAGTCACATGCAATCATTTGAGTTTGTATTTATTCTTCACTTGATAAAGGAAATAATAGGAAGGACAGACACGCTTTCTCAATCTTTACAAAAGAAATCCCAAGATATTCTTAATGCCATGGAGTTGGTTTCATCAACAAAGAATAGTTTAGATGATTTCAGAAACAATGGATGGGATTCCTTCCTTGGTCAAGTTACTTTTTTGTGAAAAACATCAAATTGAAATGCCGGATATGAACGCTCCATATACTTCTACTCGGTATCGGCCTCGTAAAAAAGATCTTCATGTTACATTTGAACATTATTATCGAGTAGATCTGTGTACATCCACATTGGATAAACAGTTATACGAGTTAAATTGTAGATTCAATGAGCGTAAAATGGAGTTGTTGTCTCTTACTTCAACTTTAGTATCAAAAGAGATTGATGTTGATCAGATTTGTCTTCTTGTTGAGAAGTATTATCCTGAAGATTTTACTGACCCGGAGAGAATTCAATTAAGATATCAATTGGAGATTTTTAATGTTGAAAAGACAGAGAATATCAACCTAAGAGGTGTATCGACTATTTCTGATCTATGCAAAAGTCTTGTGGAAACTAAGAAACGCGAGACATATTATCTGGTTGACAGAGTGGTTCGGCTAGTGTTGACACTTCCGGTTTCTACTGCAAGAACAGAAAGGGGATTTTCAGCAATGAAAATATTCAAGAATCGCCTTCGTAATAAAATGTCAGATGAGTATCTCGCCAATAGCTTAGTGGTTTACATAGAAAAGGAAATAGCTGAAAGTTTTGATTCCGAATGCATAATAGATGATTTCAAAGATCTTAAAGGATGTCGGGCTGAGTTGTAATTCTTCTTTCAGGTATTCACTTTTTCCCGCATCATTGTTAAATAGCTTTTTTATTTTTATGTTATTATGTGTAAGACTAGTCCTTTGAATGAAAAATATAAATTAGATATTTATAGGTTTTTATTGTTTGACCTGACCCGAACCGACCCGAACCGAATCGCCGACCCGATATTTATAGGTTTTTATTGGTCCCCTGGTTGTGACTTCCGCCCCCCTATACTTTTCCTCAAGCTCCGCCCCTGCCTTTGAGTTTATTTTTTTTATAAAGGAAATAGGCCTGATACCTTTCTTCTTGATCCTATTGTTGTAGAACCGTATTATAAGAGTTGGTTGGAACTAATCCGGTGACCTAAGCAGGCCGTCGTAACCATTGTTCACTCGCTTTGGTTCGCTTCTGTTCTTGTATTCGCAAGCCGCAAGCCATTGATCCCTCTAACTCGTCTTGCTCGATAACCCTTTTGTCTGCGAACCAGGTATCAAATTAAACCGATTCATATCAATTTATTATACGTATACATACGCGAATGTATGTACGCCATCTGGCTGTTCGGGGTATCTCCGCGACTTGTTTTCCGGCGACTAAGTGGCCCAATAAGTAGAATCTGATTTTGTGGGAGGAAATAAAATGAAATGTGGGTTAGCGTATTCAGTTCCAAATAATCTGTTTGGAACTAACCTGAATTGGTCCAATCTACATGTTTTCTTATACTGATGTGCATTGGATAGTTCAGAATATATTCATCGAGCCTCTTTTGTAGCAGTTAGGTGAAGCATAATTTCTAAATGATCTTTCCTTAGTTTATGAGTTTCAAGCCATTATGTATTCTTTCTGCAACTAAACCATGAGTCGTAATGGAATTTATTCTGAACTCAATTGAAATTGGATAGTATAATAGGTTATCACTCAAACTTGTATTTGTGTTAATATCCACGTAATGGAATTTATATATTACTTAGTTTAATATTAATTATTAATGTTTTGTCCAAGTAGCAAAATGATAATAAGAATAACAATAAATACATAAATAAATACAAACCCATCATTTAAATTGGTTTAAGATTCATAAAACGATCGTATGATGAATGAAGGTTAACAATTATCAAGTTCAAAAATGATCCGTCGCCGGCAGACCGAACAGCCAGTGAGTTGGGCCAAGTTACTTGGTTTCATAAACTGATTTGAACCATAATTAAGGTGTAGGTGCTAGTATAACGTGAGGGTGACATCGACGTTTATCGGTTGTGCATTTTGGTTTAGATACGGATTATTGGTTCTTTCTATCATAGTATAAACCACGTTTTCCGTTACTTTGTAGTACGGATTTTTGGTACTTTATTATATTCCGTTGTGGCTTCCGTTGATATGACTCGTTTTGGTTTTCGGGCATTTACTAGTCATCTAGCATTATTTATCTAGTTCAGCTCTGACTCGGTTGACTTATTAGTTTTACTTATTGAGACTCGTAGCATGCAATAGATATTTTATAAGTTGTGCTCATTATTGCATGTTTCCGTGAATAATAAGATGGAATTTATTGATACATTATATGTTGGTATTTATATTACCCTTTGATTTAGCCCTTTGTTACCCGAGCTTGTCCGACATATCATCTGGCGTCAATGACATGACACTTTTCGTGACGGTGTTATAAAAAGTTCACGGCGTCTCCGTTAACACGTTAGTACTTAAGTAGTACTTTGGCCATAATTATTTGGGAGGCAGATGAATCGATCCTAGTTCAGTTCAGATCAGTTCAGCTCCGGGGGATGGAATCATGTGTGTACGCCCCACACACCATCTCATGTAGGTGCATAGTCTAGCTAGCTATGTACCCGTCAGTTCAGATTCGGCTCTGGGTACTTCCTTATATCACACGGCTTATTTTATTCGACTATGCTTGTCATGTAGATCAGTTCGGTTTCTGTTTCAGTATTACATGTTCAGTTCAGTATCAAATAAAGTATTATATGCTTAGAATCAGATTTCAGTTTTCAGTATCATATGATCAGTTCTGTATCAGTTTCGTCTATAGAAGTTTGAAATACGTTTTATCATTACATCGTCATTACTACTGTTCTTTCCATCACTGAGCAACTTCTGGCTCAGCCGTATTTCTTTTTTTTGGTGTTTTCTTATTAATTTGTAGGTAATCAGGGTAATCATGGAAATCAGTGAAGAGTGAATTGAAGATCAAGACCTTGCCTTTGTTTTTAATTGATGTAATGAATATTTAATTAGGTTCCTTTGAAGTATTTGGTTTGTTGAATTGCTGATTTCAGACGGTCTCTTTTAATGGATTTGTTTTTTGATTTGATTTGATATCTGTAATGGTGACACGTCAGCCTCTCAGGGTTGGGGTGTTACATGAAGACTCACCTACTAACATTAGTTGGTAAAACTTCCATACTTTATCAAATAGTAGAAAAAGTCTTTGACTGTAACTTCCCATTTTTGTTCCTGTAGACTTGTCTGTATTAGATTAAGTCAGTGAGCTATGGCATGTCATAGTCACTAGACAAAAGGTAATCTGCCTTTTGACTGTAGATTGATCTTGTTGTCTAGATTAGTCAAAATTCCAACTGTCTTTTTGTATATTGACGGTTGTAGGTTGTAGTATAAATAGTCTCCGATTCTTGTAATTAGACATACTTGCAAACACTTGTAATAAAACTAGAGAATCAATATACAACTTCCTTGAAAACTTAATCTTGTGTTCTTGTGACTTTGTTCTTGTTCTTATAGTTCTGTCTCTTTAATATTACTTATGTTGCTTTGTATCACCAGTAAAGTTACCAGTTCCCTATTTGAGTGGTTAAGTGATCTAAGATCACTCCTCTTGTGAAGCTAATTGTAAACTTAAGTACTCTTACTGGTCCTGCAAAACATATGGTACAAATATTCCTAAATTGCCCTCTTTTAATAAACTTAATCTAATTAATACATGAGTTAATGCATAAGATTTAATTCACTATATTAAGTATTACTATATTTATAATAAATTAAATTAACATTATATTTATTTTTTTTATTTATATTTTTACTATTTAAATTAAGTATTATATTATTAACTAAATACTATTTATCAAATATTTACATAGTTATAATAATAATAATAATAATAATAACAACAATAATAATTACAATAATTATAATACTAATTACAATAATTATAATAATAATATAATCAGTATTTAGTGCGGCTTGAAAAAAAGACTCAGTAGCATCTGTGTATCACGCGAGCCAATTCATTATACATAACATATAGAAAGCAATGATGAATAATGATATTATCTATACTATTTATAAGGAATTTTAGGATGTCAATATAATAATTTCATCTTCACCTAAAGACAATATAGGATTAATATGGTAATGTTACGATGGATTTTAATTTAATTCTTTTAATCAATATGAATTCATTGAATTTAATATTAACAACAACAACAACAATAATAATAATAGTATTTAAAGTGATTATAATCGCTATTTACAAAATAAAAACAATTTTAGTAATAGGTAATAATGTGTAATAATACACAAGTCATCAAACTAAAATATGCAAGCTCTCAAAACTGTTTCAAGGTTCTGAATTTTATATCGTTTTTCTCTTACAATAATAAAAATATGATGACTTATAAAATCTAAATTTATCGTTATGATGTGCTAAATTATATCAACGTTTCGACATGATTTTTTTTCCAAAACAGAGTTGTCAATATAATTTTATGCATAACTTCTAATCAAATACTAATGTACAAGTAATCAAAATCAAATGTTATAAATTTTAACAACCCGCGACAAAGCACGGGTTCACACACTAGTGTGTGTGTGTCTATATATATATATATATATATATATATATATATATATATATATATATATATATATATATATATTTGAAGACCCTAGAGTTGAGATCACTGAAAAATTGGTTCATTTTGCAAGAAAGTGTTTTGAAACTTTAGCGCCACTGTTGGTTGTAAGAGTTGAACCATTTACCAACGTAACTCAAAGTCGGGGAGAATGAATCAGGCGATGAGTCGTTTTAGTGGGATATATATCCAATTGGTAAGTTTAATACTTTTACTTATATATTATATATATATATATATATATATATATATATATATATATATATATATATATATATTATTTTTATAATTATATTCTTTGTGTAATAGAAATTTTTGTTTTAAATATGTAGAAATATCATTGGACAAGTGGAAGCAACAACAAAGATATCATCCTAAAAGCCTTAACCAAATACAAAAAGGTTTATGAGAAAAAAGGTTACAAGAATCAAGGCATGAAAGGTGGTAAGAAACCATGCCAAATGAGAGGCGATGGAGCTGATGGCTGTGGAGTTTGGTACTCAAACAACAAAGAAGGCTAAAACTTTGTAATCAGGCCAATACATCAGCTCAAATGAACTTGTTACAATCTCCTTCCCTGACCTAAATGAGAACGCCACACTGATCCACCTAAGACGCAAAGGCAAAACAGTGGGGGAGTCTTCACTGAGCAAAGCAACATTGAATGAGGAAATTAACGACTACAAATCGATGCACAAGAATTAAATGGAGCAAAAAAGAGAACGAGAACCGATTCGTATGAAAGTAACCGAATCAAAATTGGCATTACTCGGGTTACAATGAGAGACGTTGCTTCACGTAATGCTAGACCGAGACATAGAGAATTTCCTTAAATCGCATGATAATGTTCCCGAGTCGATGTTGAAAACGTCTTTGAATGCAAACGTCAAATCTATATGATCGGTGAGGCTATCAACTCCTAGCTAAGGGTGAGGAATGAGAAGGAGATCTACCAACGGTTTAGGGTCAAGCAAAGGCTCGATAAAGGCTAAGAGGGTTAGTCACTTTCTTATTTGAAGGGGACGGGATGGGGCTTGCTTATCGTTCCCTGACGCTTTATGGAGCGGACTTTCGCAGTCCCTCTCCCTTTAATCTAATCCTACCTCGCTCGCGCATGCCTACCGACACAATAATGGAATGATGGAGCTAATATGGTTACTTTTGTAGGTGATGACAGGAAGAGAGAAATGCTAGTTTCACTCCATTGTTTAGATACATAGTTGGGAGTTTGACTTGTTGATTTTTAGTTTTAATATTTTAAATCATTTTATTTTAAGTATTTTTTATTTTAATGTATTTTTCAAATTTAGTTTGTAATTATTTATTTTTATGAAATAATTAAAAGAAAAATTTATGGCATGGAGTGGCATGAGTGCCAGCAAATGGTGTGGTGTGGTGTGACATAACAAGAATGTCTGTACCAAAGAATGCTGGCGGCTACAATGTATAGTATTTTGGGAACAACATTGTACTGAAACTACCGATCTCTAAAGTTTCGATTGCCAGTCTAAGTTGTACATATGTTATTCTGAACCTAGAATAGATGTAAAGTGATTTATTATAAGCGTTTAGCTTTCTTAGTATAAATACCTAACACTTATATTGTTTTGAGGTTAGCTTGTTTGCCACTTGTTATCTACTGTTTTACTCATTGTAATCAAAAAAGTTAATCAAGTGAATACTTTGAAAGGATCTCATGTGTCATTACTTTTACTCAAAGTATTTGTGTTTGTTAGTAGACAGTTGACTTAGATTCTATATTTATCATCTGCCAATCACTAGAAAAGTCTTGTTAATTCATAACCCGATCCAACAATAAGGGATCAAATCTAGATTTATTTTAGGTATTTACTTGAATAAAATCATTAGGTCTTTGATGGGTTCGGGTATTGTAAGGTTATATTAGAAGGCTGATGCAACCAAAGAAGCTAAAACAACCAAGGAGCTTCCTGTATGCATGCACTGATGTACAAGGTAGAAGTTACTTCGAAAGTTTTACACTCATCACAAAAAATATTCTAAGTGTAAAATCTTTCGAAGCCATAGACCAAATCTTCCGAAGCCAAAGATGAAGTCTTCCGAAGCTTCAATGACAAAGTCTTTCGAAGCCAATGAAGTGAAGACTGATTTCTTCCAAAGATAGAAAATACATGCTTTCTCTGATGTACTTTTACATAAAGCTGACTTATTTTCCACTGCAACTCTGAAGACTCACCAACTTATACAAGTTGGTGAAAAGGTTCATGCTATAGTAAATGTAGATTATGGTTTTGAGTCTATTTCCTACTTTATACCTTTTATCCTTTTTGTAATGTATTAGGATGTGGGCTATGGCATGTCATAGTCACTAGTCAAAAGGCAATCTGCCTTTTGACTTTACATTGATCTTGTTGTCTAGATTAGTGTTTCTAGCTGGCCTTCAAAGTAATGGACAACTGTATGGACCGATGGACTTACGAGCCTTGATCGTTACAAAGGCCGATGCTATGGAATCGAGCCTGTTCCTGGAGAAGACAATCAATATATTGCTTATGTAGCTTACCCATTAGACCTTTTGAAGAAGGTTCTGTTACTAACATGTTTACTTCCATTGTAGGTAATGTATTTGGGTTCAAAGCCTGCGTGCTCTACGTCTGGAAGATTTGCGAATCCTACTGCGTATGTTAAAACTATGACCGGTTGTAGGAAGTAGTATAAAGTATCTCAAGTCCTTGTATTTCTTTTTATGATTTGTAACACTTGTAAAAGAACTTGAGAGCAATATACAGAATCCTTGAAAACCATACATATCTTGTTCTTGTTCTTAGTTCTGTTTCATTGTTTACTTGTTTTCTTAGTATCATTTATATAAACCTGGTTCCCTATTTGATCTGTTAAGTGTTCTAACACTCTCCTAATTGTGAGACTGATTGTATTGACCATCCCTTAACCGGTCCTGCAATTGGTATTAGAGCATTTTAGACTCTTGATTTTAAGATCTCATCATCTTAAATCCCTTCAATTTCACAAAACATTTAACAACTCAAATGGCAGCTATCACAAAGGCTGATATGGAAACCAGTACCATGACAAAGTCTCCACTTATCACTCCTGATGATTTTGATACTTGGTGCCAAAGAATAGAAGGCTTTATCAAGTCTCAAGACTCCAGGATGTGGGGATCTGTTATCTCTGGACCTCATGTACCATCCACCTCTTCAGCTGCTGGTGGTGGTGGTATGATACCAAAGAAAGTGGCTGACTATTCTGAAGAAGACTAGAAAAAGATAGATATAGATCAGAAGGCCATGACTACTCTTCAAACTTCTCTTCCAAACTCCATCTACAGAGGCTTCAAGAGGTGCAAGACTGCTAAGCAACTATGGGATGCACTGAAGCTTATGTATGAGGGGTCCACTGAGGCAAAAGAAAACAAGAAGGACCTCTTGAAGCAGCAGTTTAAGAACTTCACCTTCAAAACATGTGAAACCATGACTCAACAATACTTCAGGTATGTTGAGATTGTGGACACTCTAATGGATGTTGGAGTAACTCTTGAGAACAAGGACATTGTGAGGAAGTTCATGTCCTATCTTCCCAGACAATGGACACACTATTGTGTTGGTATCAAGAGGACTGAGAACCTCAAGACCCTTACTCTCACTGAGTTATATGGTATCCTCAGTGGCTACCAAATAGAGATGAACATGCAAAATCCATCTGGTAACTCCAACAATCAGCAGAGTTCAGCCCTGCATGTGGTTGAAAGGGATTGTAGAGAACCACAACATCATCTCATCTGCTACCCTGACAACTCACAAAAGGGTCCTTTCATCACCTTCACGGAGACACCAAGAGAGAGCTATATCCAAGGTAGCCCATTCCAAGAGATAAGCTCTTCACAAGCCTTTGTGTCTACTAATGAAAGCACATGCAACCTTCACTTTACCCTTGAAGACCTGGACTGTATCCATCCAGATGATCTAGAGTACATGGAAATAGTCCAGTAAATGGCTCTTCTCTTTCATAGAGCCAAGAATTTCTACAAGAGGATAAGGAGGAAGTTTCCTAGCAATGCAACCAGTGGAAAGTTTGGGCTGGACAAAAGCAAAGTGAAGTGTTATAACTGTAACCAAATGGGACACTTTGATAGAGAGTGCAAGGCACTAAAGACAAATGGTGGCCAAGCACAAACCAGACCAAACTACACTGATGGAGCTCCCCAGAATAAGAAGCCTAAGCAGCAAGCTGCAGTTGCTATTGAAGAAGGAAACTTTGACTGGAGCTTTCAGGTTAAGGATGCATCTCCAAACCAAGCACTGATGGCAGATCATGAAGAATCTAAGGTATTGGAACATCTTTGTACACCTGAATGTATTACTAAAGTTAACAGATATAGGTCCTATAACTTAGAGATGAGGTCTGATCTTGAGTCCTAAAACATTTTAAAAGCTAATTTCAAAAGAGCTGAAAATGATTACAAACTTAAAATAGAATATATAAAGAAAACAATTTCAACTCTTAAGCTTGAACATACCAACTACAGGACTCAGATAAAAGATCTTATCACTAAGTTAACTGAATGCCAGGCTGAGCTTGTGATCAGCAAAGCCAGGGTAGAAAAGTGTGTTCTTGAAGAATAAACCTTCAAGAACATGATATCCTCATCTCTGTATGCAAAAGTTTGTTACCAGAATAAGCAGAGACTGGGATCTACTGAGATAGCTCTTCCACACACTCTATTGTCTATAAGATCCCAAGGTGTGGAACTTATGAAGATGAGCTTCCTCTCATAGGCCCCATTGATGAAGAGGATTAAGAGGAGTTATTGAAGGATGATTCTGAGAAGAGTGAAGAAGATCACCTTAAGAAAGGACACTATTCTCTTGAGAAGAGAAAAGAATCTGGGATGACCTAGTCTAAGAGGAAGAACTTGATCAGAAAAGCCAAAAGGAATTCAAAGAAGGCTCAAGAGATCAATGCCACTTTTAACTCTAAGCAGAAACAAGTATTTATCTCTGCATGATTTGAAGTGGTGAAGGCTGAAGACTCAACTATGAACTTTAGTACTAGAAGTTGTAGTTCATGTCCAACTCATTCCAGCAAAGAGAAGAAGGCTGATCAGTTGTGTACCACTGCTACACAGCCTGAACCATCCTGCTCCAAAATCAAGCCACACCCTAAGAAGCTTGCTACATCATCTATAAAGATGAAGATGGTGGTGGAAAGTGATCAAGTTCAGTCTTTCTCTCAAAAGAAGGCTCTTAGAAGGAAGCAAATGGATTGCATCATATGTGGTAGTACTTCCCATCTTGCTAAGGATTGAATCTACAATACTAAAAGTACTGTCCTTATGATAAAAAAGAAAACTTCTAAGAAGAAGAAAGAAAATCCAGCTTCGGAAGGAAAATCTTTTCCTTTTGGAAGCTCCAAGGTGAAGAAGAAGGCAATCGAAAACTTGCCTTTGGAAGAAAAGTTGGTCTCGGAAGAAACGAATGCTTCCAAAGTACTAAAGCCTGCTGCAGTGAAAGCATGATCTTCTGAAGGTCCAGTCTCCAAAACTTTTGAAGTTGTCAAAACTTTTGAAGTATTGAAGGTCAAGTATAATCTTCCAAAGATTGTGTGAAAGATAAAGGAAGACCAAGTGATTAAAAGTTCTTCATCTACAATAGCTGATGATCCTAAAAACTTGAACATAGGATCAATTACTGTTATATTGTCTTCAAATCACTTTGATAAGCCTAAGACCAATGAGGCTTGGGTTTCCAAATATAACTAACCACTTATTTCTTGTACAGGAACATCTAAAGACTAAGAGAAATGTATAGATCATTGATAGTGGTTGTTCCAGGCACACGACTGGCAATGGTTCTCTACTTCAAAATTTTGAGAAAATTGATGGAGGGCCAGTTGTTTTTGGAGGTGATGCTGGAGGTTACATTACAGGAAGGGGCATGGTCACGAATGGATCTACAGGTAACTTATCAACAGGAGATCCTGAACCAAGATTTGAGCTGAGAAGACCAAGAAAGAATACTACTTCAGCTCCTGTGGTAACTAATCCTGCAAGTGAAGATCCTATCAGCTCAAACATGACAAATTCAGCTGATACATCTGAGGCACCTACAAATTCCAGCTCAGAGGCTCAAAACTCAGATGAAGGAACTTCAAATGTAGGAGGAAATGGATGTGGTGACAGTGATCAAGAATTTCTTGATGCTGATAACCACTCCATAGAAGACAACATAAATGATGTCACACACTCATTGGATCAAGCCTCTCTTGATAAGTGTGCTGATGTGGTGGGTGATACTCCTTTGCCAGTTCTAAATTTCTCAAATTTAGATCTTTCCACTCAACTTGCTGTGATCCCTCAACTCCGGATCCACAAGTCACACCCTACCACAAACATCATTGGAAATGTTGATACAGGGGTGAGAATAAGAGGACAAACCCATGACAAAAATCTTTGTCTATACTCTTGCTTCCCCTAGATAGAGCCAAAGAAAGTTGATAAGGCTTTGAAGGATGGAAGAGGAGCTGCTTCAATTCAAAAGACAAAAGGTTTGGAACCTATGTCCTCTTCCTCAAGGGAAGACTACCATAGGAACCAAGTGGGTTTTTAGAAACAAAAAGGATGATAGAGGACTTGTCATCAAGAACAAGGCCAGACTAGTTGTTCGAGGATACACACAAGAAGAGGGAATTGACTACATAGATGTCTTTGCTCCTGTAGCAAGACTTGAAGCTGTTAGAATATTCCTGGCTTTTACTGCATCCAAGGATATCAAGGTCTACCAACTTGATGTCAAGTGTGCTTTTCTATATAGGGTGATTGATGAAGAAGTGTATGTCAAACAACCACCTGGCTTTATAGACCCAGATCATCCTGATTATGTCTGAAAGCTTGATAAAGCTCTTTATGGGCTGCACCAAGATCCAAGAAAGTGGTATGAGACACTATCTCAGTATCTCTGTCAACATGGCTACAAGAGGTTTACTATAGATGGAACTCTCTTCATCAAAGAAACAGGGAATGATTTAATGCTGGTTCAAGTATATGTAGATGACATTATCTTCGGATCAACTAATACAAAGCTCTACAACGACTCTGAGAGGCTGATGAAGAATAGATTTGAAATGAGTGCCATGGGGGAATTCAATTTCTTTATAGGAATTCAAGTAAAGCAAGTTGAAAATGGCATCTTCATAAGTCAGTCAAAGTATGTACAAGACATCCTTACAAGATTCAACATAACTGATTGCAAGGTTGCAAAGACTCCCATAGCCAGAAACCACTCCCTTAGACCTGATCTTGAGGGGGAGTGTGTGGATGAACATCTCTATAGGGCTATGATTGGGTCTCTTATGTACCTCATAGCCAGTAGGCCTGATATCATGTTTGCCACATGCATCTGTGCAAGATATCAGCCAACCCCAAGATGTCATACCTAGTTGCTATCAAGAGAATTCTTAGATATCTCAAAGGTACTCCTAAGCTTGGCCTTTGGTATCCAAAAAATTCTGACTTCAATTTGTATGCCTATACAGACATAGACTATGGTGGATGCAACATGACTGCAAAGTCTACATCTGGGGGGTGTCAATTTCTTGGTGGAAGGATTGTCTCATGGCAATGCAAGAAACAATTCTGTGTGTCTGCATCAACTGCTAAAGCTAAATACATTGCTGCTACAAGCTACTATGCTCAAGTGCTTTGGATTCAGGATCAGATGCTTTGGATTCAGGATCAGATGCTGGACTATGGATTCAACTTTAAAGAGACTCCCATTCACATAGACAACAACAGGGCTATCTCTATTACAGAGAATCCTGTGTAGCACTCAAGGACAAAACACATCAACATCAGGTATCATTTGATTAGAGATAATTTTGAAAAAGAATTAATCAAAAGTTAACACAAATGAATAATATGTTGATCTGTTCACTAAAGCTTTTGATGAACAAAGATTCAAATATCTTGTATCAGCTATTGAGATGATTAACTTTGAAAAGATTTTTGTTAAACTTAAATCAATTCTATTTCTAAAAACTTGTGTGTCCTAAGTTGTTTATTTTATCATCTTCATAAGCCCAGTTTCCTTTGGAAGAAAATTTTTTTCAAAAGATATTCCTTAGATTTTTGAAAATTTTGAACATATTTTCTTTCGGAAGATATCAAGTTTTATTCGGAAGAATATTATGTATTCAAATCAAATAACTACTTATAAGACATTTACATTCAGAAGAAATTCTGATATATCTTCCGAAGCATAAATATGCTTTTAAGTACTTACATGTATTTAAAAGACAATTTTCTTTCGAAAACAATTAAGTCTTGGAAGATTTATTCTCTTAAGAATAAAACTTCCAAGTTCTGATTTCTTCTGAAACCAAACATGTCTCGGAAGCAAAATTCTCTAAGTATTTTCCTTCCGAAGCAAAATTTCCACAAATCTTAAGAATATATTCCGAAGCCAAGATGGCTTTGGAAGCTTTTCTTACAAAACTTCCGAAGACAAAAATACCTTCAGAGGATTTTCGACTTCTAAGAAAACTATCTTTTTGGGCATTTATTAAAGGTGGGACCGACATTCGGATTTCAAAGTTTATCCTTTTGCATTAACTTTGTCTCAAATCCATTTCATATATATTCTCTCTCAACATTTTCCCTCTTTCATATCTTCTTTATCAGCAATTCTTCTAACCTAAATTCACCCACAAACCGCCCTTGTTCTTATCTTCCTTCACAGCAAAGCTACCTCAAAATGACCAACCTTCACCAAGGAAACCAACCAAATTTCTCTATGCAACTTCACAGGCAATATAATCAAGTTGCTCTGTTGAACTCTGAGAGAGATTCTGGTTTCTCAGAGTTTTGTCGCTTTCTTACCCTATCAAACTACTTCACCTCCCTCACCATCGATCCTCCATTCTATGAGGATCAGCTGTTGGAATTTTGGAGGACCTATCAAGAGGTCACCATGGATGGGGAGAAGGCACTGTCTGGCAAAGTGTAGGATAGGACAATCTTCATCACTTCAACATCCATAAACTCACATCTAAGGCTGGATGATACCAAAGTTGATTTGTCCTTTCCCAAATCTGCTGTTAACCATACCTTTGGTCAAATGGGCTATGAAAGGGATTTCTTCGTCAAGACCTTCAGGAAAAGGAAGGTTTCCTCTCAATAGAAATACCCCCTCCATGTCGTCATTCACAGTCTATCTAACAAGCATGGAGGATGGGACCAAGTTCCAGTGGAACTTTCCTACATAGTCCATAGGATGGTTCAGGGTGTCAAGTTAAGGTATTCACATTTTGTGTACATTAATTTACTTGCAAACTTGGACTCCTTAGAATATTACATGTTCCCTAGATATGTCCAGCATATTCTTAACTGTAAACTGGGCCCACAGTTGAGGGGAACAGGCAATGTTCTAAAATTAGGACAGATGAAGCCCAACATCTTCAAGACTATGAGAAAGCCAACTGTTGGCCTCTCAAGGGTAGAAACAGCTCTTGTCCCAAAAATTTAGAGCTCATTACTCAAGGTGACAACCTAGCAGCACCAGCTAGTGTTGAACCCACACCTTCTACTTCTCAACCCCCTATACAACCACAAATAACCATCTCCTACAAAAGAAAATCAAAACGAGCTCCTGCACATGCTACTCAGTTTGTGCAAGCCCTTATATTACCACCCATACAGAAGGAAGTGGACACTAGAGCTCCCACTTCTCCTGAGGAGCAAACCACTCCCATCTCACCAATGTTCAGTGCTAAGGTTCCTCATGCTCAGCATGATGAGCTCATAACCCCTTAAGGCTTAAGCCTTCACTCAGAGTCTTAACACTCTAGTGAACAACCTTTAGGGGACAGTTACCATCCCCAACCTCTTGATCTAAACCAACCCATTCCAAACCTAGAATTCTATGATGATGAAGACATGGGATTCAGTGAGTATCATGAGTCTCTCTTCTCCTCCCCTGCTCAAGGAGAGATGAGTACTCCTGGTTCTCCCATGTCTAGCCCATATCATCCACCTACTACTGAGGTGGATCTTCCTGAACTTGTTCAGGAGGTCCATAGGGAAGAGGCTCTCACTTCAACAAGTGATTACATCATTAATACCTTGACCATGGATACCCAGTCCATTGACACTTCACTTGAATCTGTCATGGTGCAAGGGAAATCTAGCGGGCAAGAACAAAGTGCTAGTGATGAGGAAGAAGACTTAGGTACTATTCTCTCATCCCCTTATGATTATTCTAATGAAGATAAGGGGAATATGAGACTAAAGGGGCAAAAGCTGACTCAAACATGCACCTATTTAGTCTCTAAGGTTAGTCACTTGGAATCTTAGGTGACTACCTTGCTAAAAAGGGTCAATGATCAGTAACTTGAGATTTCTTATCTCAAGGAACAACTAGCTGGGAGACCTTTAAGGAGGATTCAACTAGGAACACAAGAACCTATGGATGTGATAGACCTAATCCCTATCTCACCTATGCAAGTGGGTGATGCTACCAAAAAGGGGGAGAAAGTCCGAGCAATCACAGAACCTGGGAATTCTTCACAAAGTATGGACATTGAGGATTCACCAACCTCACTTGCAATTGTCCATACTCAGCAACCTCCTCAAGTCCATATTGATATGGACTCACTCATTCAAAGTCTGTTTGAGGAGGGTATTCTAAGAGCTATGTCTACCCTACCCCATGATGCTGAGAATGAAATACTTGGGTGGAGGTATGATGCTGACAGGAGAGCTCTAATTTTGCATAGACTTCAAGGGCAGCAAGAGGTTTTCAATTTTTAGACCCTGAAGTTCTATGAGAGTCTTCCTCTAGTCCACATGCCACTTACCAATCCTAGTCAAAATAGGCAAGCTGGCAGACTGGCTGAGAGGATTCAAGATAGGATTGTTGAAGAGTTCAGACAAAGAAGAAGACAAAGGCTAACAGGCAATGCCATTGGTCAACTGGATGTTAAGGTGGAACCTAAGGTTAGCTTCGAAGGGGAAACCTTGACTGAAGGCCCAGTGATAGACCCTGTGAACCTTATTACAAGAACTGCTTCAACATCATCAACCCTCAATGAGGCACCAGCTGGTGAAGGTGCTTTACAACCTCTCTCTGGCCAGAGCTTGACTGCTAAACCAAGCAATGAAGGCCAAAGCTCTCTCCACCCTGAGTCACCAAGGCCTGTGCGTGACAAAGGGAAGAGGAAGATGACCTCTGAGGAGATCGAGGAGGAGAAGAGAGAGAGGAAGAGGAAGCTAAGGGGATAGAGTTCAAGAAGGTCTCTAGGGTTCATGGAAGCTGCTATCAGGGCTACCCCAGGCCAAACACTCAAGATGATGAGTTGAGGGCAGCTAGATTAAACTACCTGGGGACCAGGAACTACAACATAGATGAAATAATCTCTCTTTCCTTAGAGCAACAAAATGAACTGGCAGACACAGAGCTATTAAAGAGAGGAAGGAGGTAGAGGATGCAGAATTGCTCCTAAAAATCAAGGAAGAAAGGAGACAGAAAAGGCTCTACAAGCATGCTACTATCCTCTCCCTAGTTCAGGAAGTCCTGATAAAGAGGTTGTGGCAACTGAACAACCTCAGGTAGACAAGGAAGCTGATAGACAAAACATGATTAGCTACCTGAGTGCCACAGGTCTCTATCAGGTATCTGTACTTCTTCCCTTATCATATGAATATGTTGAATTCAAGTATCTTAAGCAGCCGGCGCAACAAGTTACCAAAGAATGAAAGGTTGCTATGAGAAAAATAAAGGAAGAAGCTGCAAAGTGAAGAGCCATCCTCCAAAAGAGTCAAAAGAAGTATGCTGATTAGCAAAGGATGATGAGCTTTTTGAAGCTGTACGGATTATATGGAAGGAGGCTTGGTCCAATGTTTCAATCCACTATGGATGAGCACATTAAAATGATCAAGCAGAAGATTAAAAAGGGAGAGCTTGTTGACTTGCATTCTCCACCAAGTCAAGCTCAACCTAAAGTTGAGGTAAAGGTTGAACCCACTAAGACAACACAACCTGAGCCTAGAGCTGCATCTCAGCCAACTTCATCTTCTAATCCACAGGAAGGGTCCAAATCCCTCTACTTCTGACCTTGTGAGGGAAGAGGACCCAACTGAGAAAGACACAACAAGTCAACTTGGTGCTAAAGGCCAGTCTTCTCAGTTAAAGACTTCAAAGAGGAGGAAAACGATGGCCAGAAAGAGTGTTTCTAAGAAGAAGTCAAAGGCATCCACCTCTACACCTCAGGATGAGTTAGAGCATACTGAGGTAGTGCAAGAAGAGGCTACTCAACCAACTCCAATTCAAGTAGAGCCTCTTGCAACCCATTCTGTCCTAGACTTTTGCTATTAATCCAGATAGATGGTATGCCATCAGAGATCAAGGAGGTCAAGATGTCTATTTCTGGCAAGACATGCTTGATCTATTTCTGGCAAGATATGCTTTATCTTCCTTTACATGATCTCCATGACATGAGAAGATATTATAAGAGTCTGAGGGATCTTAACCATATGATAAAGAAAGGTATTGTCTTTATCCTAATGAGGACTGTCAATATCTAATAACTTCTTTGTTTTGGTACTATCAGCCTAGGGGGAGTTTGTAAGGTTATATTAGAAGGCTGATGCAACCAAAGAAGCCAAAACAACCAAGGAGCTTCCTATATGCATGCATTGATGTACAAGGTAGAAGTTACTTCGGAAGTTTTACACTCATCACAGAAATTATTCTAAGTGTAAAATCTTCCGAAGCCAAAGACCAAATCTTTCGAAGCCAAAGATGAAGTCTTTCGAAGCTTCAAAGACAAAGTTTTCCGAAGCCAATGAAGTGAAGACTGATTTCTTCTGAAGACAGAGAAGACATGCTTTCTCTGATGTACTTTTACATAAAGCTGACTTACTTTCCGCTGCAACTCTAAAGACTCACCAACTTATACAAGTTGGTGAAAAAGGTTCATGCTTTAGTAAACTGTAGATTATGGTTTTGAGTCTATTTCCTACTTTATACCTTTTATCCTTTTGTAATATATTAGGATATGAGCTATGGCATGTCATAGTCACTAGTCAAAAGGCAATCTGCCTTTTGACTTTACATTGATCTTGTTGTCTAGATTAGTGTTTCCAGCTGGCCTTCAAAGTATGTCAGGTTGTAGGATGTAGTATAAAGTATCTCAGGTCCTTGTATTTCTTTTTATGCTTTGTAACACTTGTAAAAGAACTTGAGAGCAATATACTGCATCCTTGAAAACCATACATATCTTGTTCTTGTTTTTAGTTCTGTTTCATTGTTTACTTGTGTTCTTAGTATCATTTATATAAACCCGGTTCCTTATTTGATCTGTTAAGTGTTCTAACACTCTCCTCATTGTGAGAGTGATTATATTGACCATTCCTTAACCGGTCCTGCAGGTATGGATTATCCAGGGAAAAGTGGATAAATGCTAAAGACGACAATCTTGGCATATTTGGTTTACATAAACTAAAAGGAAATCAATAAAAGGGTTCCCTTTACAATACTCAATCTAAAAGAGATATGCTAACTCGTGGACTCGTTTATGGTCAGATTTTCAAGACGGTATTGAATTTTAAAAAACTTCACCTTTTCCTTAACCCAAAGATATACGTAGCTATCCTTTTTAAGGGTCGTTCAGCTTGGATCCTAAAAGCACCCAACGGATTTGGATGTCGAATTCTTAGATTCGGTTTGGTTTTTGTTGTATTTTTTTGTGGGACCAATTCCCCACACGTTGGACATCTTTCATATCATTTTGCATGTCCCTTAATCACAACTCTTTTTTTTCCTTTTATTTTTTTTCTCTTTTTTTAAATAAGCCAAAAATGTGTCTTTAATGAAAACGGGTTTGGTTGAAGGCTTTTGGTTTATTGACTTAGTGGTTCGGGTGATGAAAAATGAAAACGTTTAAGCTCGATGAGGCTAACTAGGGGTAATGTTTGGGTAAGGATATTTGAAAATGGTAGAGGCTCAGATGTTGAGTTTTCCTAATGCGTAAATCCTTTTTACATAAGAAATACTTATAAGGTTTTAAAATGCATAGCCGAAATTCACACGTAACACAAGACACCCTCACTATATCCATAATGAAAGCAAAAATGCATAAATGCATAAGTGAACAACTTGTTTAAGGCTAAAAAATAAGCTCACATAATAGCTGGAATTGAGTATAAGTGTTTGCTTTTACATATTTAAATGTTTTCACCAACTTGTTTTGCTTTTTAGGATATCATAAAAACATTTTTAAGGTTATTTGGGTTTGCTCTATTTGCTTATTTATTTATCAAAAACGTATATTTATTTTTTGTTTTCTGAAAAATTGTTTAAAGTTTCCGTTGTTGTTGCCAAAAACATTAAAATTAGAGTGAATTTTTGCAAAAGCTTTAACTTGGACCAATTAATAAGCAATGTATGAAATATATATGCCCCTCCCCACACTTAAACTTCACACTATCTTCAATATGATTAATAATATATATTAAGTAGATAAAAGCAAACGAAAACTCCCCTGAAAGTGACGAGTCGAATGCTTGTGATCATTTCCTACAAATGCCTTGAATGAGCTGAAAAGAAAATATCAGGATTGATTTGAAACATCATCTAATTATTTAAAATGGAAAATTACAGAATAAATATAAACAAACTGAAAATAAAATAAAGCCTTGGCTATACCCTTCCCCATATTTGGTTTTTGATGAGATGGAGGTTTAGTTCCTTCAAGAAGATCTTTGTTGGTATATCGATTTAGGCCTTTAACCAATGACCATTGACTTTGAAGCTTAGTACCTCATTGATTTCAATCTTGATAGCATCATGTGAATAAAGATTTTTTTGTCATGTTGAACTAAAATTAAACAAAATATAAAAAAGATAGTAAAAAATTTGGATCGTCTTTCAAAACTATCATGTGTCCCTAGCAACAGTACCAAAAGCTTGATGTGTGCAAATAGTGTTTATTTTTTATAAAGGTTTTTCACACAAATTCTGTTTTAAATAGTTTATATTTATACTAAATTACACACAAAAAAAGTAAGTGTACCTGTCGTGTGGTAAGATAAAATTCGGAATTTTAGTTGTTCTTGTTAGTTTTACGTTTTTAACGTTCACGGTTTGGTGTTTAACACGTTTCAGCATTCGAGGGATATTTGATATTATTTTTTATTGTGGAATGCCTTAATATATATTATAACTTCATTAGAGTTTTTTTAATTTTTAGAGTTTAAATTATATTTTTACTATTTTTGTATTTTTTTCTTACTTATCATTCGTAATTTTGTTTTATGGAGAAAATGAATACTATAATTTATGAAATATAAATGTTGGTCAATTATCAACATATTGTAGCTACTAGAGTTAGAAAATTTATTAAAGTTTATATTTGTAGTATTTTCATTATAATATCCGATTAGTCCTGTTAATTTCCTAGTTAAGTCAGGGTTTTAGCGATTATGGTTCTATAGTAAGAGTTTACCCTTCCCCTTATATCTAATAAGTAAAATACTAATAATTAACCCATCTTTTTGGGTCTTACCATTAGTTTCTATTTTATGAATGTTTATAAAATATGTATTTCATTTTATTTAAAATTTCATAGAGTAGGCTATTGTTTCAAAAATCATGAAAATTGGTTTATAGGTTTATCTACCTATTAGAAACTTCCAAAAAATTAAAAATTAAGTTTTATGATCATCTTCTATATTTTAAATTTTTGACACAAAATCGGGTTTACCAGTTGAGTAGTTATTAACAAAACATGAGATTTGATTATTGAAACTTTGTGTAGCATTTATAATATTAGTTACTAAAAAAATCTGTCTTATAGTTTTCAAAATGATAATAGCGTGTCGTGGGGTATGTAGGGTCACAAAAGTAACAATATGCGTTGTTTCGCTTAGTTTTAGTGTTTTCGAGTTACCTTGACGTTGCTAGACCTTGTGTAGAACTTGGGGGCTATGTGAATATCTCAAGATGATGAGAAAGAGCTGCTCAAGATGATGAGAAAGAGCTGCTCAAAATGAAGATTAGAGTTTGATCATGCATGAGTAGAAAGGAAGAGTTTACAAAGGATTAACGTGTAGATATTATGTGTGTTCTTACCTTAACCCGTTATGGACTTGTGGTTGTTGATATGGCTCCTTGTAGTGGTTGATTGATGCTTCAAATCGAGCAAGAACATGCAAACTCAAATGGTGCTCAAGTGGATGTTTAGGAGTGTAACCAGAGAGAATTCACGGAAGAGTTTTTAAAAAATCAAAGTGTTGTGTGTGTGCATTGTGTGGAAGGGCCAAAAAGCAGAAGAAAATAGTGGAGTGGGTCCCACTAACCTTGGTTTTTGGAAGATCCTGCTTTGATTTTGGAGATATCTCGATTAATGAATGAAGTTGGTGAAATTTTGGTCATGTAATTAAGTCACTAGGATTTCAATGGATTCTAGTTGGTCACCATAGGTGTTGATTTGAATATACATTGAAAATTTTATATGGTTAGTCATATTTGTAAGCTTAAGCAAAAGATTACATGAGAATTGACATGAGATCTTATGCATGAATGTATGTGTGTATGTGTGCTCTGTGTGTTTGCATGGTGAAGGTGTGTGTCATGTACACATACTGTAACACCCGGAAATTTCAAAAAAAGAAAAAAAAGAAAAGAAAAGGGAGCAAATGAGTTACTATTTCAGAAAGCAAGGGTTAAAAGTGTGCAAGGGCCAAACCGGCCCATAATGGGGTTTAAAAAGGAAATATGGCCACCCATACCTCTTTCCCACGCTCAAAACTTCCGGTTCTAGAGAGAGAGAAGCTCCCATCCGGTTCTAGAGAGAGAAAGTGAAAGAAATCTTCTAAAGGTAAGATTTTAAGGTGTTTTCTTCTCAGTTTCAGTCGTGTTTAAGCTTCTAGACCGATTTCTATGTGTTTAGTTGCTTGTTTCATGTGTTTAGGTGCTAGAACTCCAGGTTGCTCTCGGGTTTGTTGTGGTTCACTCGAAAGCTGTTTAAGGTGAGTTCTAGATCCCCTCTTTTACATGTTTTCTACTTGTTTGGGGCTGATATGCATATTAAACTAAGGTTTTCTGAACCAAACTGAGTTTTTAAGAAAAATATGGCTGTTTTTCGAGAGGTGAATGTTTTTAGCAGATTCTATGATGTTGAATGGTTGTTTGTTATGTTTTAAGTGTGTAACTAGTAGATCCATGTTAAGAATACGCTTAAGATGATGTATGGGACTAGAAACTGCATAACTTGGATCGTAGATGTCGAACATGCTGTCCGCTGTGGGCTTGGAATGTCCGTTGTGGACACTTAGAAGGATTATTCAGGTTGTCTGCTGTGGACACTAACTGTCCGCTGTGGACACTTGGAGATTGTTAGAATGTCCGCTGTGCATACTTAGGAGGTTACCATTCGCTCTGGACATTATTTGTCCGCTATAGACACTTAAGTATGCATGCATGTCTTCTGTGGATCCTTTAAATACTTTAGACTGTATGCTGTGGATTATGGCTGTCCGCTGTGGACACTTGTAATGTGTAATTCATCAGTTATGAACCTTAGTCATCCGCTCTGGATACACTTAGTGTCTTATTCATGCATTGTGGACCTTTAGCAGTCCGCTGTGGATTTTTGTCGTCCGCTGTGGGCTTTGGCTGTCAGCTGTGGACACTTAACTTAAGACATCCGCTGTGAACACGTAGGTTTATTCTGAAATTTTGGGAATAGAATTTAAGTGCTAAGTACTTATGTTTAATGGAAGTTTATACTTGTTTCTAATGTTTTATCTGCTTATGGGCTGTGTTATGAATTATAATATTTCATGTTATGTATTATGATGTGACTTTACGTGGCATGATATGTATATTCCCGTAAAGTATTATGTAATGAAAGTGAAAGATGACGATAATGAAAAGCGGAACGTAATGAATGAATGAAAGTCTTGCAAGCAAAATGATGGAGGTTCATAACTTAATGAGGTAGTTGTTTGCTCAACTGTGAGCGGTTTAGCTAACCCTTGATAATGTGCACAGGGGTCCAATCCTTGAGATTGACCAAGATGTGATGGGTTCCTTGCCGCTTACCCGGTACTGTGTTAGCTTCAGCGACGTAGGGGTTTATGTATAAATCCCGACACAGTACCAGCTTTTGCATGACGTGGGGGTTTAGCATATGGCAGGATCCAGATGAAAGTGAAAGATGTTAATGAATGAAAGTACGAAAACAAACGATGATGAACGATGATGAAAAATAATAAATAAGTATTATCCAGATGTATGTATGATGTATGATCACGTATGAAAGTAAAGGATATGTTTATACGAAAGCAATGTATTTTATTATAAACTAAAACTCACTCAGCAATGCCGACCTTTTTATATGCATATCACTTGGCAGGTAATTTTGATGCTGAGGAGGTGCAGGCATGGATGCATAAGCTACTGGGGATGATCCGAGTCTGGCATCCATATTTTTGAGAATGATATTGTATTAATACAATTTTTGAGATGTAAACAAAATGATGTGATGATTTGATAAATTTTAATATATTAATGAAAAGATGTATTTCTGCTGAAAAATGATGTGTTTTAAGTGTTTTATGCGATGATTGACCAATTGTAAGCGTCCCGGGAGCGGGGCCTTACAAGTTGGTATCAGAGCCAAAGTTTAAGAGAACTGGGTAAATTTATTTTCAAAAACCTAAAACTTAAACTGAGAATGAGACGAAAGGAAAGGGATGCCAGTCCTAGTAGCTATATGCCTGAAGGTAAAGGTTTTATGTAAACGTTTTATGTACGTTAATGGAAAAAGGAATTATGTGTGCGTGTTATGTGATTTATGTGCTTTTAGTAGATTTGATACTAATGTAGTCAGGATAGGAAATGCTTAGGGAATAAAGAGTAAAGTAAGTGGCTAATCAACAACTAGCCACTATAAATAGGGACTTACTATACTTGACATAATCTAAGCTATTACCTTGAATGACTGAGTTGGTGTTTGAATCTTATAGTACTTAGAGATGGCTGGTGGTAGATCTTTGAAGGCTTCCCGAGGTGGAGTATGTAGTGGACACGGTGCTGGGCAGCGTGTCACGAGGAACAGGGCTAAGACTGCCTAAACGGATCCTAAAGAGCCCGAGCTTCATCACCATGATGGCGGTGATGAGAATGCTAATCTGAGGGCTTCAATGAAGGAGGCAGTAGTGGAGGAAGTTTATCAAGTCATGCAGACGGTTTTACCATGTGTGGTGACTAAGGTTATTAGGGCGGTAAGGGAAGACGAGAAGAAGGAGGAAAAGAAGAATGCCGCTAGGCGAGGGGGCGAAGAAGGAGGTTCAAGGGAAAGGGAGCAACTTGAGACTGAAATGGTTGTTTCTAGGGATGATGAGGGGGAGGAAGCGATGCAGAAAACTACAAAGGGGTGCAATTATGGGGCATTCCAGAGATGCAAACCTCCGAATTTCGATGGGAATGGGAATGCTACTGCTGCTCACCGATGGGTGTGGGAAATGGAGGTTGTGTTGGATATCAGCGAGTGCAGGGAGGACCAGAAAGTGAAGTTTGCTACCCATTCATTTGTGGATTCGGCCTTATGCTGGTGGGATAACATTGTCCAGGCCGAGGGTAGCAGAGCGATTGGAAGAATGAGATGGAGTGAACTAAAGAAGCTGGTGATTGAGGAGTTTTGTCTTCATAGGGAACTTGACAGGATTAAGAGGGAGTTCCTACAGCTAGAGGCAGGAACTATGACACACCAGCAGTACACGACTATGTTTAATAAGATGGCAAGGCTAGTGCCAGATCAGGTGACGCCCGTGTCACGAAAGATCAAGAGATACATCCAAGGTCTACCGGCGGGATTATGAATTACATGTGGGATTATGATGATGAGTATCATACACGCATGCGAATCTAAGGCCCCTACTTAGTAGGATTGGTAGGGTTTAGGGTGTGTAGCCATGAGTGGCTTCAAATGGCATTTTGTGCATGACTAAACCCAATATATATAAATGGTATTTAGAATTTAATTGTATTCAAGTCGAGTATGACGATTGGTTGAGATTTGCACGTGTTGTATGAAAGCTTAAGTTAACATGATGATCCTGATGACACGCAAGATTTACAATGTGGATTATGTGAATAGCTTGTATGAAATCATGACGTTTAATGTAATACCACACTTGGCTAAACAACAACTCAACTTAAAATATCACCAACGGGTCAAACGGGTCAGTTAGGTCAAAATGTTTTATTGTTTATTATATCACTTGGGTCAATGTGTAACTTGAGCACATAGGATCTGTTAAGCCATTCTGGTCTTGTGTACTTACAAACTCACGTGTTCTAAATAACTTTTGACGGGTTGTCTTTCCGTTCCTTCATAGCTTGCATTATTCTATTATTGAAGCATCAGGTGAGTTCATGCCCCACTTTTTATACACTCTCTTTTGAGGGAGATGGCATACTCGTTTACAAATGCTTTATTATTGTAAGTTGTGTATAGTGTAACATAGTGTGATGTACCTTGAAAGTCCTCACACTTTCGGATCGTTAACATTGGTAACTCGTGGGAAATTTTGGGTAGTACTACTGGGTCTGACAAGCCCTACCCGTGCGACTCGAGGTCAAACGGGTGCAATATTGTCCTAACACAAACATCGTCATGACCTGGTATGTCATGATGGGAGGCAACAAACAAACACAGTCAGCTTTGATTGCGAAATCACTATGATTATTACTTATGAATATAGACTAGCTATCTATTTCAATGCACTTCTTATGTTTTACAGTTATTACTGATAATGTTAAACACAAACTCTTGAACTCACCAACCGTTGTGTTGACTCTTTTAGTATGCTATTCTCAAGTCGAGGTTAGCATCAGCGCCTAGGAGCACTCACGGGTCTGCATGCATTGGAACAAACCTTGTTTTGCAATTGGGATTTAATATGTATTTTATTTTTAAATAATGGGCTGACGCGTGTTTGAACATTTTACATTTCATTACTTTGGGTTTGAAGTATTTACAAAACGCTTCCGCACAGTTTTAAAGTTTTAAACTCTGGTTTAGTTTCGAATGTTTCATATAGTGTCGTTTTGAGTAACTAATGACGTAGATCTTGGTTTGTTCACACTCCTCACGGTAGAACCCCGCACGTGGATTTTGAGGGTTTGACAGATTGGTATCAGATAAATATGCTAGATGTTGCTCATTATTGTGTTTGCGAATGTAAAGTGGAAATGGAAGGTGAAGGCAGAGATGTGGTAGAGGACATGGCGCAGGACGCGGATGTGGCGCAGGACGTGGACGTGGAGCGGGTGCAGTGAATATGACTCCCGCTGAACTGGCTACCCTCATTAACGAACATGTGCAGGCGGCGGTGGCTACTATACAGGGCGCGTAACCAGCAGGTAAATGATGCGAGTGGCATTAACAAATACTTTAGTTGTTTGTTTAGGCCGTTGAACTGAATGTTTGGCTTGTTGGCACAGGACCCCCACCCTATACTTACAAAGCCTTTATGGACTGTAAGCCCTATACTTACAGTGGAGCTGAAGGAGCCGTAGGATTGGTGCGGTGGTTTGAGAAGACTGAATCAGTTTTTGCTAAATGCAATTGCCCGCCAGCTGATCAAGTGAAGTACACTACTGGAACCCTCAAAGGCACAGCACTCCCCTGGTGGAATGCCCAGGTGCATATGCTGGGTCAGGCGATGGCTAATGACCTACCCTGGGAAGAATTCAAGAAAAAGATGACTGAGGAGTATTGCCCTTGTGATGAGGTGCAAAAGCTAGAAGTTGAATTTTGGCAGCTGAAGATGCAATGCTCTAAGATTGAGGCCTATACCACCTGGTCTCACGAGTTCGCAACCTTGTGCTCGGGAATGGTGAACGAGATGCATAAAAGGATTGAACTGTACTTACGTGGGTTGGTACCTGAAATTTAGAGTATGGTGATAGCCTCTAACCCTGCCACCATACAACAGGATATTCGGTTAGCCCACAGGCTGACCAACCAAGCAGTGGAACAAGGAAAGCTACCCAAACGGGGCGTGGTGGCTAGTGTACCCGATAACAAACGCAAGTGGGAAAATACTTGCAATAATGGCTCGTCCTCTAACAACCAACACCAATAGCAGCAACAACAACAGGAAAGGAGATTCGACAACAACCAGAATTTTAATCAGTCATCTTCCTCAAACCAAGGACAAGGTGGATACGTGGGGAAGCATCCAAAGTGAAACCAGTGCAACTATCATCACATCGGCAGGTGTGACAACTTCAAGTGTCAACGTTGTGGAAAGCTACGGCATGCAGCAAAAGATCGTCGTGGCGAATTGGTGAATAAGCCACAACAAACACAGGAAACACCAAAAGACTGTTTTGAGTGTGGAAAAGAAGGACATTACAAGAGGAACTACCCTCCGTTGAGGAAGAATGGCAATGGTGCTAGGAACAATGGAAACAACAATAACAATACTGGTAATGGCGACAACAATAGTGGTAACAATGGTGGAGCCAAAGGGAGCCTTTGTCATCGGTTAAGGTGAGGCTCTAAACGATACTACTGTTGTTACTAGTAAATTTCCTGATCGGTTCAAAAGGATCGAATCTGTGATGATTTTGTGATGTAATGATCAATTCAAACACAAGAATCAAACACACGCAATTATATCAAAAAATTCATAGATTCATTGATGGTAAATGCACAGATACAATATGTAGGGTTACAATTCATTCAACTGATTCTAACTGTTCTGGTCTAGTCTTTTCTGGTGTATTAGCGTCTCTAAAGTCTTGTCTCATCTCACTAGTCTACCCTGCACATACATAAAATATCCTATATATACTATTAAGAACTAAGGAACATATATTTACAAATAAGTCCCTATACTATGACAAAAAACATACAAATACAAAATGTTAATCTTCTAAGAGTCTAATAATACTCCCCCGAAGATTACATTGTCTTCAGTCTTCAAAATCTTTAGTCTTCATGATCTTGAATCTTCGATCTTCAATTCTTCAATCTTCAATCTTCAATCTTCAATTCTTCAACCATCAATCTCCATAAGCATGAAAATCAGGATTAGCTTCATTTTTGATCATCAACAGGAATCTGGGATACATTAGATACTTGTTTCTGATTCCTTTTTCCATGTTAAAGACAAATCCATTCATATTCCAACGAGCAATGTTGAATCTTCTGTTTGTTGCAATGGCAACAATTGGAGATGCTATATCAACAGGAAAAGAGTTCCAACCCGCACTTCGTTTGGACATACCGTGTTGGAATATATAACATAATATTTTCCAGTGATTATAGACTCTTGCTCGAAAAAAATTGTTTCCTCGAAAAGTTATCCGGATGACCAATGGTAATAAAAGTTTCTCTGCACTCATCAAAAGATAATTCAGCCAAATCTTATGGGTCATTTATTACCAGCCTTAAAGCTTCTAGAATGGCTTGTTCAGATACTTCTACCATCCTTTCATTAGTAATAAAATGTCAATAACTTTTCTACCTTCCTCATCTATCTCCACATTAGCAGTTTTCCAAACTTCTTAATCAGTCTAGCATAGATGACTGGTTGGTAACACATAGCATAAACATACTTTGTCCTTAACAAAAATCTGATCATTTCTTCATAGCCAATGGGATCTCGAACATCTTCGTTAAGAAAAGCAACTACATTATGCTTTGGTTCAAACTTAAGCTCATCCATCTGTATGCATAAAACAAAGAAATTTAGTCACTTTTGAATTTGCAAAACTTAAAAACAAATTATGATTTATCAGTTTTGAACCAAAACACTTAAATTTTTTCTAAGTGTTTATATATATCTCATTACATGAACAAGAGTCTATTGGTTACAAGTTTGATTTACACAATTCATAATAATCAATTAATGCATTAAGTGACTTGAACTTTGATAAGATTTCAATTGAATTTGTATTTTTAAACTTTCAAACTTAACTTTCAAAAAAATTTCTAAGTGTTCAACATACTCTGTCAAGAGCCGATTGCATTCAAGTTCATGTTTGAATGATTTAAACACACCAAATCATTGAATTTTTTCTCAAAATCAGATTAATGAATGAAATTTTGTGATTAATTTGACATTTATTAACAATTTCATGACGTTTACTGTTCATATTCAAAACCGACTGATGAACATAATCATCAAGAACACAATTTGATGAAATACTGATTTAATCACACCAATATGTTTGAAAACATATGTATATCATCATTCAATGTCCAATTTCAGTTGATTGTTCGTAGTATATTTACAAATTTCAGTTTTTCATTCAACTAGGGTTCATACGCCTACACAGAACTAAAACGCCCAGTTAAATTCGAAATGTAAACTTGAAATCTGATGAATATGATCTCGAAATGAAGTTTAGATTTAGTGTATCTACCTATGAATCACAAGAATTTAACACCAAACAATCATCAATTATGAACTGAGTGAATCGGGTAAATGAGAGTCGATAGTGTTTATCAGAGAATATGAGTGAATAAATGAAAAAATCACAAGTGTTGAATATATATATTAGTGAAAATTTAGGCGCATGAGCACTGTTTATGCGCATGAGGTCAGGCGTATTAGCACTATTCAGTCACATGAGACTAAATTTCACAAGTTTTTCAGGCGCATGAGCACTGTTTGTGTGCATAAGGTTTAGACGCATGGACACTGTTTAGGTGCTTTGGCACTGTTTAGGTGCTTTGGCACTGTTCAGGCGCATGTGACTAGATGAAACGCCTAACACTTGGAAATTTTTCACTTCAAACGTCTGACCCTTGGAAGCCTGGTACTGTTCAGGCGCATGAGCATAAGATGATATGCCCAACATTTAACTAAAGACATATGACAACTGTTTAGGCGCATGAGCTTGTCTGAAACGCCCAACACTTGTGCAAATTTCTGAAAAATCACCATACTCTTGAATTGGACTTAAGAGAACTGTTCAGGCGCATGAGGATACTTCCATAAGTCTTGACACTTGTAATTTTTCTCATCATCCATCTGAACACTATTTAAACCCATTAGCACTGTTCACACTCAATTTTCAACACTTAGTCAAAATTATTTGACTAACACTTAAATTTTCATTAATGACCCTCAATTTTAATATTTTTGACATTCAAAATTTTATTTTTTGTTTTTGACCATTATTTTTATTTCAAATTTTCAAAAAAATTAATTTCCCGTTATTTTAGTCTCTATTTAATTTTTTACAAATACAAATGATCTCATTTGTTTACAAGAAGCTTTTCCACTGAATTTGAATTTTTTTTCAGGTTCATTTTTACATCATATCAAACACACATATGCTTGAAATTACAGCTTCATCCTTTCATCCAAAACACTTATTTTGATTTTTAACTTTTGAAAATCAATTATTTTCTCTTTTTCGTTTTACTCCTCTAAACTTTTAAGTTTTACAAACTTAGAAGTTTCTTTGATTTTGCACGAAGAGAAAACTAATCATTATCAACATGCCTGCACACAGAAAATCATGCAAAAAATCAAAATTAAAGCAGAATAAAAATCTACTATATACAATTGAATCACATGCCTGCAGTAAGATCATATCAGTTTAGATCAGCACATTAAAATAAAATAAAATGATGGATAGTCATAGACAGTGATTAAATTCTGATCAAGTGTGTTCCAGGTCAGCATTTCTGCAGCAAAGGAGACACGAGATCTAAGGACAGAAAATGAGTGATTTTGGCAAGATACCTAGCACACTTACTTTTTCAATTCTTGGATTGATTAAAGTACGATTAGATATGACATTATGTAAGTCACACTTAGACTTAGAGAGTTCAACTCTCATAAAGATCTGCAAGAAATCACATTTCTCAACTTGTTAACCTGACATAATTTATAACCAGATCTCATGTTGAGATTGTACACATTGGCATCTTTTTGCATCAAGTGAGAATATCTAGGTCTGTAATTACTTACAACAAAGGATATCTCGTCACTTCAGGTCTATGATGACTCATAACATAGAAGTGAATAGATGCTTTAAATTATTAGAGCTCAGTTGTTATTCATATCACCACCAGGTGTGAGATTATGACTTAACAAGCAATCAATTTGAGAAGTCAACACTACTCATTGGTACTAAAATGGACAAACATGAATGCATGATTGATTTAGTTTGATCATAATAATTTACTTTTTTGTATAATTGCATGAGTTTACATGCACATCATATCAGACTTTAGTAGCGAGTGAAGTATGCAACTGATCATAACTAATATATCTATCATTTCTCATAAATTGCAAAGACAGATTCAATCCTAAACACTTAACTAACAGGAAAAATTCTATTTTTGTGTTTTGTTTTATATTTTTCTATTTAATTTTGCAATTTTCTATGTTTGTATTTGCTTTTTCATTTTCTATTGAACATACACACATAATTTATACAATCAGGCAGTTAACTTTGACAGTTTCTCTTTATTCAAGATTAAGCTAAGGGAGGGTTCTTATTATTTTTAATGAATCAAACAACTGAATTAAACTCAAAACCAGATTTTAAACATGATTAATAAGTCCAATTTACTCGACCAAATATTCAAATCGACCTGGTAAAAAGGCTTTTGTAAATAGGTCAGCCAACTGTTTTTCAGTTGTGATTTGAATCAAAATGATTAAACCTTTTTCAGAGTTATCTCTGAGAAAATGATATCGAATTTTGATATGTTTTGTTTTTGAGTGCCAGACAGGATTAGCTGTAATAACATAGCAGCAGTGTTATCAATGTAAATAGGGGTTTTAAGAAAATTGAACCTGTAATCTAGCAGTTGGTTTGTAACCAAAGGATTTGAGAACATCCTGCTGATGCAGCAATGTACTCAGCTTCTGCAGTTGAAACAGAGACATTTGTTTGTTTCTTGCATTGCCATGAGACTAATCTGGGACCTAAAAACTAATAACCACCCGTAGTAGATTTATGATCTTGGTAACATCCCCATAATCACTATCTGTATATCCATGTAACTCGAAGTTTCCTTCATAAGGATACCATAGCCCTAAAGCCGGTTTTCCTTTGAGATACCTGAATATTCGTTTAACAGCAATTAAGTGAGATTCCTTTGGGTAGATTGATACCTGGCACAAACACAAACAACATACATTATATCAGGTCTAGATGCAGTAAGATACATCAAAGATCCAATCATAGATCTGTATAAAGTTTGGTCAACTAATTTTCCTTTAGAATCAGGTTCAATCTTGGTATTTATGTCGGCTGGAGTTATGATAGATTGACAATCTTCCAGTTTAAATTTCTTCAAGAGTTTATCAACGAATTTCTCTTGATTGATAAAAATTCCATCTGCAGACTGCTTCACTTGAAGACCAAGAAAAAAATTAATTTCCCCCATAGAACTCATTTGGAAATGAGACTTCAGGATTTCTTCAAATTCATTGCATAACTTTGGACTTGTAGAACCAAATATGATATCATCAACATACACTTGAACACATAAGAGATCATCAGCATCCTTCTTAATAAACAAAGTAGGATCGATTTTCCCTTGCGTGTATCCATGTTGGATCAAATGTTGTGATAATGTTTCATACCAGATTCTAGGAGCTTGATGTAGACCATACAGTGCTTTGCTAAGCTTATACACACGATGAGGATATTCTGAATCTTGAAAACCTGGAGGTTGCTTGACATACATATCATCGGTGATTGGTCCATATAAGAAAGCACCTTTAACGTCCATTTGATACACCTTGAATTTCATGAATGATGCATAAGCCAGGAAGACACGAATTGATTGAAGTCTTGCAACTGGAGCAAATACTTCATCATAATCTATTCCTTTTTCTTTGGTGTAACCTTGTGCAACGAGTCTCGCTTTGTTTCAAACAACAATTCCCCAATCGTTTTTTGTTTCTAAACAACCATTTTGTGTTCATTTCTTTCAGGTAAATCAACAAGCTTCCACACTTCTTGTTTACGAAATTGCAATAACTCTTCTTGCATTGCTTTAATCCAACTATTGTCCTTTAATGCTTCAATGATGTTTTTAGGAACAATTTGAGATAGAAAACACGAGTATAAGCAGAGATTTGCTTGTTCTGAATGACTTCTCGTTGTTCTCTCATTCAATGGACCGATAATCTGAGATGTAGGATGGTTCTTGTGAAGACGAGATGTTGGAATCTCATTCACTTGAACATAAACATCTAGATTAGATTGGTTCAAGTCAGAAAGCTGATGCAATAAGTTCGAAGAATATGGATTGAAATTAGGAACATGAGTCGGTGAGTTGATAAAGTAATCAAGATTATCTGTAACAACTACATCATTAGAGATCGATTGATGTTTCGGACTCAAGTTGTATAATTTCAGGACCATCATTAGGAATAGGTTGAGAAACATTGAATTTTTTAAAACGGGATGCTCTTGAGCTTGTTGAGGCCGAAATATAGGATCTCTAACAAATGAGAAAAATGGATGATCTAGGCTTGAGTCATCCATATCATCAGAATCAGAATCATGGCTGAAAGAACCGAGATCTCCTGCTTGATTTTTCTTCTCACCTATAAATTCAAACAAATTAGAATGAAAAGAGTTTGACAATGAATGTAAATCAAATAACCAAGCTGGACCATTTGCAACTGATGGAAAAGAATTTCAGAAATTTAACGTTGAATGTTTCAAGGATAACATTTGTCCTAGAGTTATAAACTCTATAGGCTTTTGAAACCGATGAATATCCAACGAAAAATCCTTCATCATATTTTGAATCAAATTTTCCTAGCTGATCACTTGAATTTAAAATCAAAACAGGACAACCAAAAGATTTAAGAAAATCTATATTGGGTTTTCTGCCAACATCAACTCATAAGGAGTTTTTAGTTTATCTTTCACAATCAATGAACAATTCTGTACAAAGCACGTTGTGGATATGGCTTCATCCCAGAAAGTGATTGGAATTTTAGCATCTGCTAACATAGACCGTGCTGCTTCAATCAAAGTTCTGTTTTTCCTTTCAGCAACTCCATTTTATTATGGAGTTCTAGGAGCACTGAACTGACGAGCAATACCTTTTTCTGCACAAAACTTGTCAATATTAGCATTTTTAAATTCCGTTCCATTATCACTTCTAATTATTTTGACCTTTTGATCTAATTGATTTTCTACTTTAATAATGAATTCGTTTAATAATTCATCCGTTTCAGATTTAGCATGCAAAAAGAAAACCCAAGAAAATCTTGTATAGTCATCAATGATAACTAAACAATAAGATATCTTTACTCCAAACATTTGTTGGTCTGAATAGGTCCATGTGCAACATCTGGAAAGGTTTGGAATTTGAGTTTATCAGCTTGGGCTTATAAGACGCTCTGTGTTGCTTTCCTTTTAAACATGCTGAGCAGAGATCAGTTGTGGCAAACTTCTTTGTTGGAAGACCTACAACATAATTTCCTGATACAAGCTTGTTCATGTTCTTGAAGTTGGCATCTATGCCAAAGCTGACTTTCGTCATTTGATGCTTGAGAAACTAGGCATGCTGTTTTTATAGATGGATCAACTTAAGACATATCTAACTTGTATACATCTCGATCTCGAACAGCTTAAACAACTACCCATTCTTTGCTAATCTAAAAACCTCGCTTCAAAATGTAACAAAATGAATCATCAAATAAAACAGAATAAGATTTGTCACAAATTTAGGAAACGCTTAAAAGATTAAAGTTCAACTTTGAGCAATAGTTGACTTTATCAAAGCTAATAATCCCATTGGACACCATTCCTTCGCCTGTAATTTTTCCTCCTGCATCACCTCCAAAAGCAACATATGTACCATCTTTTAACTTAAATTCTTGAAGCAAGGCATGGTTGCCTGTCATATACCGGCTACACCCACTATCAACATACCATGTGTTAATAGGTCTTCTCGGGCGTACATGCATTTCAAAAAGAATTAAGTTGAGTTATCAACCCAAGCCGAGATGATCTTGGGCTTGCCAAACTTATCAACAACGGTAAGCTATTTAAAGTGAAGCTTATTTGGATCAGGCTTATTTATGACATATTTACCAATTCCATTCTTGACAAATTTTTGATTATTTTTGATTTGTTTATTCCTTAAAGCATGATAACGTTTTTCAAGATCATCATTAAGATAATTCAAACCATTAGAAGAAACATATTTTGAAAATTTTGATTACCAAACTTCCCCCATTCATTCTCACAGATCGTGGGATGAATTCTCCTTGATTATGCTATCTTGGTTTTGCAACATAAAAATCATCATAAACAGAATCATTTCTTCGAAAAGATCTCAAGAGGAAGGTTGTTTTGTCAATCTTTGAAAACCAGCACTTTGATTTCTTTGAAATTATGGATTGACATATTCATTTCTTAATTGAGAATTTACATATCCATTCCTCAGCGAGTTCTTTCTGAAGTAGCAATTCTCAGTTTTGTGAGTTCTATCATCACAATAGGTACAATATTTGTCGAAATAACAATCAGCTGTTGAATGGTTTCTCATATCATATATATGATAGTACCTGTTAAGAAACATTCTTCAGTCTTATGATTGTACATATCACATATTTCACAGTACCTTGAAATTTAAACAATTGTTGATTAACTTTAGATGTGGATGCCAAATTTGATCCTTGTTTGGATTTAGTTGAAAAGTTAATTTGTTGTTTTGATTTGTGAATTTGTTCTTTTGAAATTTGAGTTCAGATTTTTTAACATTAACATCATTCCTCGACTTCTTAGATACAAATCGTTTATTGACAATGAAAGACTTAGAATCTAAACCTGTTTTCAGATCAGAGTTGGATTTGTTCTTTGGATTAGATTTGATTTTAGGAATTTGTTCATGTCAAAAATACCCGCAGATACAAATTTCACAGGTTTAAGCTAATTTGAATGATTTGTTCTTTTTATTTGACTGTTTTGAATTGCATTCTGTGTTGATTTAGCTTTAGTATTTTTCTTTCTTCGTCTTTGGTTCTTGATTTTGATGATTTTTTTACTTGGGATTGAACATCTCAGTAGACGACTCTTTAGCATTTTCTTTATCTTTTTGTTCTTTTTTCCATTTAATGAAATCAGGTTGTTTAAGCCGTAGGAAAATGAATCTTCAGATGTTTCTTCATTTGTTTTCTTTCTTTATTTTAGAGTTATGATTGTCATTCTTTTCACTCACTTTTTCGAAACAGACTCTTTTGGAACAAAATTTTCTTAGTCTTTGGTCGTGGTTCATAAGATTTTACTTTTATAGGATGACCAGTTTTAATCTTCTCTGAATCTTGCTCCTCAAATATCTCATATTCATTTCTCTTCATCACTCTCAGAATTCTTTTTCTTATTTGGATTCTCTTAGCTTAGCTTTGTTTTCAGGTGAGTGACATGCGTGTTGAAGTTTTCTGGTAATGTGTTGTGATGGATTCAGGCATTGGTTCATGTGTAAAACCTAAACCTGCATTTTGTTTGTCTTTCTCTCACTTACCAGTTGTTCTACAATTGTTTTTGAACTTTTAACTTTTGCAAGATCAAACTGTGTTTATCATATGCTATTTTCTCTTCTTCTAAATTCTTTGTCATTTCTTCAAGTTGTTTGTAACAATTTCCAGTTCTTTCAAAGTTTTATTCATGATGTTTGTAAAGAGAGGATCTTGTCATCAGATATTTTGTGATCGTTTTTAAGTTTGTTATGCATTACTTCCTCTTGTTTGAGCTTGTCACATATTTTATATGAATAAGTTCTGTAGTACTCTACATGTTCAAAGCAAGCTTTAGTGCACATTTTTTCTCTTACTTCAACTGGAATTTCAGGATATTTTGAGAAAGAAGTCTCAGAGTCAGAAGATGAATTTTCAACCTTTGGTTGATCTGACTGTGCCATTAGAGCAACTTCTTCTGAATCCTCTTTAGGATAAGATTTATCACTCCAGTCATACTCTTCTTCATTTTCTGAGTTATCTTTAGCCTTAGGATCACTATCTTCTGACCAATCTTTAGTTTGAATTTCTGTAGCAAGAGATAAACTAGAGGTTAGATCAGTTGTGAATTGTTCAGCATAAGCACTCCAGTCATTTCCATCTTTAATGCTAACAACTAGAGCTTTCTTTGGCTCTTCAGATGCTTTGATTCATCCTTAAGTTCTGGCATAAGGAGACTCTGATAAGGCTATTGAAATGTCTTCTGAGACTGTTGGTGATATCTTTGACTGCTAGAACCTGCTTGACCATTTCCTCTTGGTTTCTGGGAGCTTTACATTCCCTCAAGAAATGACCATAGCTGTTACAGTTAAAACACCTTGATTCGATTTGTCAAAGCCAACAGTTTTGTTAGCACTTGGCTTGTAATTCCCGTTGACATAGGAGTGTTTCTGGGTTCTATAAGCAAATCATCACCATCTGCCAGTTAAGTCCATCTCTTTACATCATCTGGATCCATCTCGAACAAGTCCTGCAAAACAAGATCAATTGAGTTAGATGACTACCTTGATAAGCTTGAAAACTTGCCATAAAAGCAGTAAAAGCAGATTTAGACTCATCATTGTCAGGATCAGTGATCTTAAGTTTGATCAATTAGAGTTGAATCGCAGCGGAATTAGAACAAGAATTAGACAAATATTGCAAGAACACAATAGATATTCAATGGAACAGTACACGGTTATAGAGAACGAGGGTTTTCTGCAAAATGGATAATATCATTCATGCACACATGCTTTGGTATGGCGGCTGCTAAGCATTTCTAAGTTTGCTATAGCTGCTCGTCGCACCTTACATTAGGTCAACATTCCTTATATAAAGGAATGTGACGTCTGCTGATGTCACTTGATAGTGACATCTAACAGAATTATTACAAACAACTGAAAGTAAGCAAACTACTGAGAATGTTCACAACAACTGAGAACATCTCAGAGTATGCTAAGTACAAGATGAAACTAAAACTACTGAAACTACAAGTATTGATTACAATAAACATAAAACTACTGAAAGGAAAACCATCACAACTACTGAAGAGGTCTTCTTCAGCTGTTGTGACAACATCTGAAACTTGGTCTTCAGTCTTTGTCTTCAGCTCTTTCACTTCAGACTTGTCTTCAGCTCTTTCACTTCAGACTTGTCTTCAGCTCTTTCGCTTCAGACTTTGTCTTCAGACCTTGTTATCAGTTGATGTCTTCAGCTGTTGCAGACTACTTCAGTTGTTGTAATGTCCGTGGGACTTAAAGGTTTTCTGATCAGGCTCATTGGTTCTTTTGGTCCAACAAACTCCCCTGAACCAATGCAGCCAAAACCTTTAAGCTTATTGAGGTCCCACTTATTCTTGGCAGAAATACTCTCTTGATCAGCTTCAGAGATATCAGATAAGCACAGGCCAGGGAACAGGTTTCAGTAGATGTGAATGTCAAAGGATGGAAGGGAACTCTGTCTTGAGGAAACTGGACACAGAGCTGTATCCCAACCATGAAAACCTACTTCCCATTGATGAGTCTATAAGACTCTCTGACGTAGGCCTCAAGGAGAACAACTTGTTCCTCCTTAGTGAGTTCTTTGCTTCTCCTTCGAAGAAGAACTCTGGGCCATAGTACTCTGATAGGTACTTTAACGTCTTTCCATTTTTCAACTCAACAGTTGTTATCTCTCTGTAAGCAAATTCATCTGGGTGAGTCCCTTCTAATAACAACTGGAGTTCATTTTTCTGATCTCTTCAAGCCTCTTGTATAACAACCCCTTCTTGAACATTTTGTTCTCCATTAGAGTTTGAGGGGTCATCTTTGACTTGTAGGCTCTCTTGAAGTCTTCAAGTATCTCCCAGGGTGAGACTACAATGGCCAACATAATAATAGCATCTATGGTCTTTCTCACTTGGCCATTGTATCTACTTGGTATGGATTTCTTATGAATTCTAGAACTAACCCTGGGGTCTGGCCAAATCCTTACTCTCTCCTTTGATATTGAAAGGTATACCTGAGATCATACAGCCTTTGAGCGTGTTTCTTCATGGCTTGTATAGATGATGACTGAGGAAACTCTTTGTCAACCATCTTCAAAAATTGCTCATCATGCTGTTTCTACTGTTCTTCTTCTTCAATCTTAACTTTCACCATTTGCCTCTGAAAGTCTGGTGTGATCATTTGTTGACTTCTGGGCTCAGGTATTTTTAGAACAGCAGATTGGCAGACTATCTTCTTCATCATCATCTTCTTCTTCTTCTTCCATCCTCAACACCCTTCTCCTCCTTCTGGGTGCATCCTTGGATGTGGTTTGAGGTGGTTTTTGGGGTAAAGGAGTTGGTTTTGAAGGTTGAGTTGGTTTAAGTTTAGGTTTAGGGATTGGTTTGGAGAGTTGTGGGGTTGGTTGTTTTTGAGTGGGAGTTTGGGAAGCTGATCTAGCATTTTTGTGGTAAGTTTGGCTTTGGAAAGCTTGGCCATATCAGATCTCTTCCCAGCACCTGCTTCATCTAAGGCTTCGATAATCAACCCTTATTGAATGCTTCAGAAGCACAGATTCTGGTGGTTATTGCCAGAATACTGTCTCTGGTCCATGATTTAATCTCAATGAATGATCTTCCCAAGTATTTTGCAATAAACCTGATCATTATCTCCAACCTCTCCCTTTCCATCACACTGTAACTGGCCCATCTCTCGTGTATCTCTTTAATCTCCAGCCTTCTGATCTCAGTGTCTAATGTAGCTGTGATCAAAACCCTGTCTGAAGAGTGGTCTATTATTTTGTCCATTGATCTGCTATGAGCTTCATCAGCTTCTTTAACTAGATCATCCAATGATTTCTCTTCATCAGGCTTTTGAGTTCAGCACTTTTCTTTCTCTTGTATGGATCAGCTGTTTTTCCTTTTCTAACTCCTTTGTTTCTCTTGTTGTTTCTCATCTTCCACTCTCTTTCTCTTTCTTTCTTTCACTGCCTTAGACTCCCCCTTTGGGGGCATGGGTTCAGGGGTTGAATTGTAGAAAGCTTCTTTTGCACAGCATCATCAACAAGTGTTTGTAGATTTGAGGAGATCCTCTCGTCAATGGCTTTATGCATAATCTCATTGATGATGGGAGTGATGAGAGGTAAGGAATGTTGAAAAGTAGCAACCATCTGCTCAGAGGGGTTCTGTCCTGAGAGGTGGTGCCAAAAACCAGTGGCTGGTGGCTCAGTTGAGTGTAGTGGCTGAGTGTTTGGTGAACCTTCAGATGAAGGTGCCATCTGTGGGTTTATTGGGGCAGATGGACTTTGATCCTGAGACATTTTGGCAAGCAGTTCTTTGAGTCTGCTCACCTCAGCCTCAAGGATTGTGTTATGGGCTAAGACATCGCAGAAAAAGCCCAGGTCATCATCAGTCTTTGCTGAATCACCTGACCTCCTGATTGAATCAGGATGTACATGCCCTGAGTGTAGATCAGTTGTAGCATGTGCCCTTGTTCTTGGTTCTGGGACTTCCTGCCTCAGGACTGAGTCCTTCATCGGCAGTTGCTTCTGGTGAGGTCTTAAAGATGTTACCAACTGCATCCTGTTCATTTGCTGAATCAGTAGAAGTGGCAGCCTCACCAGATGTTCTAACCTCCTCCTCTACACGGGGAGATTGAACATTATAACCCCTGTGCTGTGGGTTATCAGCAACATTTTGGTCCTCTTCCTCAGCTGTTGTGGTTCTCCCCATTGTGATTGGTTTCTGGGGAGGAGGAGAGGAAGCAGCTGACTCAGCACTTGTGCAACTATAATGGTTGGGCTTTAAGGGGCGGTTGCATTTGGAGATAGGTTTGAAGCAGATTGCACCCGGGGTGACTGGTGCTCTTCAATGGTAACCTTCTCAATTGAGATAGGTTCCAGAATTGTGGTATCCCCAATTATGGTTGCATCAGGATCCTGTTGAGAGGATACCTGAGCGGCTAGGGCTGGTGGAGTCTTGACACTACTGGGGGTTAGAAACCAGTAAGTGTTTCCTGTATTGGTGTTACAGGGGCATCCTCAGGGGACTCATCTCCCTGAGTAGCCTTTTGGGCTTTTTGGTGTTGGGTTTGGTGGGGACTTGGGATCTGGAAGTGGAGGCTGTGGGTTCCCGCGCTTGGGTTTTAGCAGCCCGGCAGCCCTTTCAGTGTAGGGTCAGAGTTGTGCCTGGAGTATACTTTAGGCAATACAGCCGGAGCAGGGACTCCAAGGCCAACAAGGCCGTCTGATTTTAGCTGATTTAAAATTATGGCCATGAGAAATGGGATATAATATCCATCTGTTTGCCACAGGTTTCAAAGCCAGATCCTTTAGTTCCATAAAACTATCTCAGAAAATTTAGATTTTGTCGTTCAAAGATAGAGTATAATACCTGTTGCCATCGGGAGGACATCTGATCCCATGAGGAGGTTTTTGTGCAAGGCAGACATTCACCATGTGGAATATAAGACGTTCAGCATCATGGAAGTGCTTCTTCAGAATGGTGGTAGCACTTAAGTCTCCTTCATACCCGTTATTGATGAAAGAATATCAGTTGTGCCTTTCGGTATTCTGTGACACAGGTGGCATCATGTAGATTTAGGTTTGTCGAATGATGTCTGGAGTGATGACCACCTGTTTCTGGTTAACCAACGACTGGAGAGTGATTTGGCGATCATCTCACCATTTGCACAGAGACGTTGGTCCAGAATTGGCTTAGGGAATCGGGGATATGTAGGATTCAGAAGAAGCGGTTCGGTACTGGGAATCTACCATAAGATTGATGGCATTATCAAATTTGTTCCAAAAGGCGATTTCGAGAGGTAGGCAACACAGTTGTTCTGGGTTTGAGTTTCATGGTCGCCATTGTGAGAGAGTGAAGGATATGAAAACGGCTAATGAAACGTTGAAAGTAGGTTTAGTATTTATAGTGGAAGAAAAGGCTGAT
>CM046434.1:38075444-38166709 GCA_025506505.1 Flaveria sonorensis
TCTTTTCTGCTCTATCTCTCTTTCAAATGTAAGCAGATTCCCATGGAGTTGGGTGAGAGATAGGCTATCCAGATTTTGCACTGGAGCGTAGGACAATGGTGTATGTGTCCCATCTCTCAGGCAGTGATCTGAGGAATTTGTTGTTCATTTGGCTGTTAGTATACTCATGCTTGACCATTTCAGCTCAGAGATCAAGCAGAGAAATGCTCAAACTGTTGAGTCAGTGTCTCACCCTTCCTCTGAGAGAATGTCTCATATTGTTGGGCGAGGATTTCTCTGTTGTTTTCTAAGACCTCACAGTTCCTCCGAATGTTCCTTCAAAGCATTCCAGAGGTCATGAGCATTTTCATAATGCATAAGCCCAGAATGATTTTCATTAGGCAGTGCCATGGCCAGAATTCCATGGGCTTTAGCATCAATCTCAAACAGTTACGATCTTCATCTGAGTATTGCTCCTTCTTCTTCTAACCATTTGGTTGTCTCCGGATTGTCACCATAGGCTTGTGTGGATCGTGAACCACAGATGCCAACAACCTGAACTGTTAACAGACAGGTGAGGAGCATTCTTCGTTGCCATATGTTATACTCACTCCTACCAGCATCGGAGGCTTGGTTGAAGAGCCAGTATTGTAGGTCATTAGATGGAGTAGTCATTCTCAGATTAAAACCAATTCAATCAAGTTTCAAAAGATTTAGCACAAAAACACAACAAACTCAATGGAACCAAGAAGAAACTCAAATTGACTAACCAGAAGCAGCAGAATACCATCTCTATAACCAATTCTTGCAAATATGCTAATTCGATCAAACTTTAAATATCGAAATAGCATTTTCAATGATCAATTGTTAAACCGTCATGATTAACCTGCTCTGATACCATTTGACAGGATCAGTGATCTAAGTTTGATCATTAGAGTTGAATCGCAGCGGAATTAGAACAAGAATTAGACACTATAGCAAGAACACAATAGATATTCAATGGAACAGTACACGGTTATAGAGAAAGAGGGTTTTCTGCAAAATGGATATATCATTTTGCACAAATGCTTCAGTATGGCGGGCCGCTAAGCTTCGCTAAGCTTTGCTAAGCTGCACCCCTTACATTAGGTCAACATTCCTTATATAAAGGAATGTGACGTCTGCTGATGTCACTTGTAGTGACTCTAACCAGAATTATTACAACAACTGAAAGTAAGCAAACTACTGAGAATGTTCACACAACTGAGAACATCTCACAGTATGCTAAGTAACAGATGAACTAAAACTACTGAAAAAACACAAGTACTGAATACAAGAAACATAAAACTACTGAAGGAAACCATCATAACTACTGAAGAGGTCTTCTTCATCTGTTGTGACAACATCTGAAACTTGTCTTCAGTCTTTGTCATCAGCTTTTGTCTTCAGACTTTGTCTTCAGTTCTTTAGCCTTCAGACTTTGTCTTTAGCTTTTTCACTTCAGACTTTGTCTTCAGCTCTTTCACTTCAGACTTTGTCTTCAGCTCTTTCACTTCAGACTTTGTCTTCAGACCTTGTTATCAGTTGATGTCTTCAGCTGTTGCAGACTACTTCATTGTTGTAATGTCTGTGGGACTTAAAGGTTTTCTGATCAGGCTCATTGTTTCTTTTGGCCAACAACTTTGTTTATCAAAATAAGCAGGGACTGGGATCTGTTGAGATAGCTCCTCCACACACTCTCTTATCTATAAGATCTCCTAGGTATGGAACTTGTGAAGATGAGCTTCCCCTCATATACCCCATTTTTTGAAGAGGATAAGAAGGAGATAATGAAGGATGTGTCTGAAGAGTGAAGAAGACCATCCTAAGAAGGGACACTATCCTCCTAAGGAGAGAAATGAAGAAGCTGGGATGACCAAGTCTTAAAGAAAGATTTGATCAGGAGAGCCAAGATAAAGGAAGAAGGCTTAAGAAATCAAGGACACTTTTAACTCTAAGCAGAAACAAGTGTTTATCTCTGTATGGTTTGAAGTGTTGAAGGATGAAGACCCCACCATGAACTCTAGTACCAAGAGTTCTCGTTTAGGTCCAAATCATCTCATCAAGGAGAAGAATACTGATCAGCTGTGTACCATTGCTACACAGCCTGAACCATCCATTTCCAAGAGCTAGCCTCTCCCTAAGAGCTTGTTGCATCATCTGTAGAGGTAAGATGGAGAGGGAAAGTGAATAAGTTCAGTCTTCCTCTTAGAAGAAGACTCTTAGAAGGTAGCAAATGGACCTCATCATGTTGGTAGTACTTCTCATCTGGCTAAGGATTGCATCTACATCCTAAAATACTATCCACATGATCAAAGAAAAACTTCTGAGAAGAAGAAGAGAAGCTAGCTTTGGTTGGAAAACTTGTTTCCTTCAAACTCCAAACCTTAGAAGAAATTTGGTCTCGAAAGAAAGGAATGCTTCCAAAGTACTGAAGCATGCTGCAGTCAAGGCAAGATCTTCCAAAGATCCAGTCTTCAAAATTCAAAAGTTGTTAAAACTTCCAAGGTGTTGAAGGTCAAGTCCATCTTCTGAAGATGGTGTGGAAGATGAAGAAAGACCTGGTGATTGAAAGTTCTTCATCAACAGCATAACTGATCCTCAAAGCTTTAATATAGGATCAATTACTATTACATTGTCTTCAGATCACTTTGAAAAGCCCAAGACCATTGAGGCTTGGGTTTCCAAGTGTAACTAACCACTTCTTCTTTTTATGCAGAACAACTAAAGACCAAAGAAATGTGTGGATCATTTATATTGGCTATTCCAGGCACATGACTGGTAATGGTTCTCTGCTTCACATTTTGAAAAATTAATAGAGGACCAGTTGCCTTTGGAGGAGATGCTGGTGGTTACATCACTGGAAGGGGCATGGTCATAAATGGTAAGCTCACCATTGAGAAGGTAAATTTTGTAAGAGCTTGGTACAATCTACTGAGTGTATCCTAATTTTATGATCAGAGACACAACATGCTCTTTACTGAGCATGTGTGCATTGTTCTCAAGCCCGGGTAATCATTCCTCAAGAGCATATCCTGCTCAAAGCCCCCAGAAAAGGGAACATGTCAAAGATAGACTTGCAGGAAACATCTCCCTCAGGAGAGGTTTCTTGCTTTCTATCTAAAGCAAATAATGATGAGTCTTTCCTCTGGAATAAAGAATGTGCCATGTAAACTTTAAGAACATGAATAAATTAATTAAGAATGATTTGGTAACTGGAATGCCAAAGAAAGAGTTTATAAGTTGATGATCATTATGTTGCATACCTGAAAGGGAAGCACACAAAGTGTCTCACAAGCCAAAGGAAGGAACTCTATCAGTACTCCCCTACACTTATTACATATGGATCTCTTTGGCCCACTAGTGTAATGAGTTTAGGAAGACCTCATATTGTTTAGTGATCATAGATGATTTCACAAGATTCACTTGGGTCTTTTTCCTTAGAACTAGGATGAGACTCCTGAGATCTTGAAGAACTTCATTCTGAAAGTTGATAATCAATCTAATCACAAGGGCAAGACCATAAGATGTGATCAAGGAAAAGAATTTAAGAACCAAATCCTTGATACATTTTGTGATCAAAAGGGTATTACAAGACAATATAGTGCTCCTAGGACTCCTCAGTAAAACGGTGTTGCTGAGAGGAGAAACAAGACACTTATTGAGGCTGCAAGAACCATGTTGTCTGATTATAAACTGCCCATCACCTTTTAGGCAGAGGCTGTTAAAACAGCCTGCTATGTATAGAATAGAGTTTTAGTAGTTAAGACTCATGGTAAACTCCTTATGAGTTATGGCGTAAAAGGAGACCATTCATTGGTTTCCTCAGGTCATTTGGATGTCCCTACACCATCTTGAATACCAAAGATCAGGTAGCCAAGTTTGCTGAGAAATCAGATGATGAGCATTTTATTAGATACTCTTTTTAAGATAAGGCTTATAGAGTATAGATCTCAGAACTAGAGTAGTTGAGAAGTCAGCCACTGTGACCTTCAATGAGCATAATCCTAGTGTGAAAGGTTCTGCTCTAGATTGGCTATTTGATCTTGATTTAGTTGCCAACTATTTAACAATTCTTGTGAGGATGTTTCAGGATCTACAGGTAACATATCAACAAGAGATCCTGACCCAAGATTTGAGCTGAGAATACCAAGCAAGAATACTACTTTAGCTGCAGTGGTGACTAACCCTACAAATGAAGATCCTATCAGCACAAACATGACAATTCAGGTGATACATCTGAGATGCCTTCAAATTCTAGCTCAGAGGTTTAAAACTCAGGTGAAGGAGCTTTAAGTGTAGGAGGAAATAGAGGCGGTGACAGTGATAAAGAATTTCTTAATGCTGATAACCACTCCATAGAAGACAACATGTCATACACTCATTGGATCGTCTCACTTGATAAGCATCCTGATGTGGTGGGTGATATTCCATTGCCAGATAAAAATTTCTCTAATTTGGATCTTTCCAATCAACTCGCTATGATCCCTCAACTCAGGATCCATAAGTCACACCCACCACAACATCATTAGAAATGTTGATACAGGGGTGAGAACAAGAGGACAAACCCATGACAAAAATATTTTGTCTATACTCTTGCTTCTTGTCCCAAGTAGAGCCAAAGAAAGTTGATGAGGCTTTGAAAGATGGAAGCTGGGTTGAAGCAATGCAAGAGGAGCTGCTTCAACTCAAAAGATAGAAGGTTTGGAACCTATGTCCTTTTCCTTATGGGAAGACAACCATAGGAACCAAGTGGGTTTTTAGGAACAAGAAAGATGATAAAGGACTTGTCATCAAGAACAAGGCAAGACTAGTTGTTCAAGGGTACACACAAGAAGAGGGAATTGATTACATAGATGTTTTTGCTCCTGTGGCAAGACTTGAAGCTGTAAGAATATTCCTGGCTTTTGCTGCATCCAAGGATTTCAAGGTCTACTAACTTGATATCAAGTGTGCTTTTCTGTATAGGGTGATTGATAAAGAGGTGTATGACAAACAACCACCTAGCTTTGCAGACCCAGATCATCCTGATTATGTCTACAAGCTTGATAAAGCTCTTTATGGGTTGCACCAAGCTCCAAGAAAGTGGTATGAGACACTATCTCAGTATCACTGTTAACATGGTTACAAGAAGGGTACTATAGATGGAACTCTCTTCATCAAAGGAACAGGGAATGACTAATGTTGGTTCAAGTATATGTGGATGACATTATCTTCGGATAAACTAATCCAAAGCTCTGTAAAGACTTTGAGAGGCTGATGAAGAATAGATTTCAAATGAGTGCGATGGGGGAACTCAATTTCTTTCTAGAAATTCAAGTGAAGCAAGTTGACAATGGCATCTTCATAAGTCAGTCAAAGTATGTACAAGACAGACTTACAAGATTCAACATGATTGATTGTAAGGTTGCTAAGACACCCATAGCCAGAACCACTCCCTTGGACCTGATCTTGAGGGGGAGTGTGTGGATGAACATCTTTACAGGGCTATTATTGGGTCTCTAATGTACCTCACAACCAGTAGGCCTGATGTCATGTTTGCCACATGCATCTGTGCAAGATATCAAGCCAACCCTAAGATGTCACACCTGGTTACGGTCAAGAAGATTCTTAGATATCTCAAAGGTGCTCCCAAGCTTGGCCTTTGATATCCAAAGAGTTCTGACTTCAATCTATATGTTTATACAGATAGTGACTATGGTGGCTGCAACATGACTACAAAGTCTACATCAGGGGGATGTCAATTCCTTGGTGGAAGGATTGTCTCATGGCAATGCAAGAAACAATCCTGTGTCTCTGCATCAACTGCTGAAGCTGAATACATAGCTGCTGCAAGCTGTTGTGCTCAAGTGCTTTGGATTCAGAATCAGATGCTGGACTATGGATTCAACTTCAAAGAGACTCCCATCAATATAGACAACAATAGAGCTATCTCTATTATAGAGAATCCTATGTAGCACTCAAGGACCAAACATATAACATCAGATATCATTTAATTAGAGATAACTTTAAGAAGGGATTAATCAAACTATTCAAAGTTAACACAAATAAACAATATGTTGATATGTTCACTAAAGCTTTTGATGAACAGAGATTCAAATATCTTGTATCAGCTATTGGGATGATTAACTTTGAGTAGATTTTCTTAAAACTTAAATCAACTTAATTTCTAAAACCTATGTGTCCTAAGTTGTCTATTTTATCACCTTCATAATCCAAGTTTATTTTTGAATAAATTTTTTTTGATAATATACCTTAGATTTTTGAAAATTTTTCAAAACATATTTTCTTTCGGAAGATTTCAAGTTGCCTTCGGAAGAAATTTATGTCTTCAAATCAAATAACTACTTATAAGAAATTTACCTTCAGAAGAAATTTTGAGAATATCTTCCGAAGCTTAAATATGCTTCTAAGTACCTACAAGTATTTGAAGGACAAATATCTTCCGTAAGCAATTAAGTCTTGGAAGATCTATTCTCTGTAGAATAAAACTCCCAAGTCTTAATATCTTCCGAAACCAAATATGTGTCAGAAGAAAAATTCTTTAAGTATTTTTCTTTCGAAGCCAAATTTTCACAACTCTTAAGAATATCTTCAAAAGCCAAATTGGCTTTAGAAGCTTTTTCTTAAAATCTTCCAAAGCAAAATTACCTTCGGAAGATTTTTAACTTCCAAGAAAACTACCTTTTTGGGCACTTTTTCAGAGGTGGGACCGACATCTGGATTACAAAGTTTATCCTTTTGTTTTAACTTTGTCTCAAATCCATTTCATATATATTCTCATAACGGCTCCCCCTCTTCTCACTCTCCTCTTTATCTGCATTTCTCTAACCTAATTTTACCCACAAACCGCCTTCGTTCTTATCTTCCTTCATCATAAAGCTACTTCAAATGGCCAACCTTGACTGTAGAAACCCCCGATTTTTCCATGCATCTTCACAGGCTTCTCAGAGGTTTGTTGTTACCTTTCTTTGTCCAACTACTTCACCTCCCTCACTACTGATTCTCCTCTCGATGAGGATCAGTTATTGGCATTCTGGCGGACCTGCGAAGAGGTCACCATGGACATGGAGAACGCACTATCTGCCATAGTGTAGGGGAGGACAATGTTCATCACTCCGGCCACCATAAACACACATCTCCAGCTGGATGATGTAGAAGGTGACTTGTCCTTTCCCAAAGCTACTGTAACCACTCCTTTGAGTAGATGGGCTATAAAGGTGACTTCTTAGTCAAGACCTTCAGGAAGGGGAAGGTCTCCTCTTAATGGAATTACCTCCTCCATGTTGTCATACACAGCTTATCCAACTAGCATGGAGGATGGGACCAGATTCCACAAGACCTCTCCTTCATAGTCCACGGGATGGTTCAAGGGGTCAAATTCAGGCATTCACAATTTGTATATATGAATTTACTTGCTAACTTAGACTCCCTAGAGTATTACATGTTCCCTAGATATGTCCAGCACATTCTCAACTGTGAACTGGGCGCATAGTTGAGGGGAACAGGTAATATAATAAAACTGGGACAGATGAAGCCCAGCATCTTCAAAATCATGAGGAAGCCAACTGTTGGCTTCTCCGGGGTAGAAATAGCCCTAGTCCCCAAAATGTTTGAGCTCATACTCAAGGTGGCAACCTAGTAGCACGAGCTAGTATTGAACCCACACCTTCTACCTCCCAACCCCAAATACAACCTACAATAACCATCACCTACAAGAGAAAAACCAAACGAACCTCTGCACATGCTATTCAGCTTGTGTAGGCCCCCATATCACCAACCATACAGGAGGAAGTGGACACTCGAGCTCCTACTTCCCCTAAGGAGCAAACCGCTCCCATCTCTTAAATGATCAGTGCTGAGGTTCCTCATGCTTAGCTTGATGAGCTCACAACCCCAACAGCCTTAAGCCTTCACTCAAAGTCTCAACACTCTAGTGAACAACCTTCCAGGGATAGTTACCATCCCCAGCCGTTGGATCTAAACTAACCAATTCCCAGCCTTGACTTCTATGATGATGAAGACATGGGCTTCAGTGAGTACCATGAGTCTCTCTTCTCCACCCCTACTCAAGGAGAGATGAGTACCCCTGTCTCACCCATGTCTAGCCCACATCATCCACCCTCCACTGAGGTAGATCTTCCTGAACCTGTTTAGGAGATCCATATGGAAGAGGCTCTCACTTTAGAAAGTGATTACATCATTCAGACCTTGACCATAGCAACCCAGCCTCTTGACACTTCTCTTGAAGTTATCATGATGCAGGGGAAATCCAGCAGCCAAGAACAATATAGTGAGGAGGAAGAAGACATTAGTCCTATTCTCTCATCCCCCCGTGAATATTCTGATGAAGATGAGGAGAGTTTGAAACTAAAGGTGCACACATTGACTAAAACTTGCACCTATTTAGTCTCTAAGATTAGTCACCTGGAATCTCAGGTGACTATCTTACAAAAGAGGGTCAATGACCAGCAACTTGAGGTCACCAATCTCAAGGGCAAGCTAGCTGAGAGACCACTAAGGACAACTCAACCAGGTCCACAAGAACCTGTGAATGTGATAGACTCAACCCCCAGCTCACTTATGCAAGAAAGTGATGCTATCAAAAGGGGGAGAAAGTTTGAACAGTCATAGAACCTAGGAGTTCTTTTCAGAGTATGGACTTAGAGGATTCACCACCCTTACTTGCAATAGTCCATACTCAGCAATCTTCTCAAGTCCACATTGATGTGGACTCACTCATACATAGCCTATTTGAGGAGGGTATACCCAGAGCCATGTCTACCCCATCTCTTCACTCTGAGAACCCAGTCTTGGGATGGAGGTATGACACAAAAAGAAGGGCCCTTGTCATCTCTAGAGCTCAGGGTGAACAAGAGATCTTTAATTTTTCAAACTTGAGTTTCTATGAGTGCATCCATCTGGTTGATCTTCCACTTGTCAACCCAAGCCAAAAGACAAGCTGAAAGATTAGCAGATTGGATTTAAGGAAGGGTGCTAGAAGAGTTCAAGATGAGATCAAAATTAGATAGACAGAGGCTAGCAGGTGAGATTTTTGGTCAACTGGATGTTGAGGTGGACCCTAAGATTAGCTTCGAAGGGGAAGCCTTGACTGAAGGCCCAGATGTTGAGCCTGTAAACCTTGAGATAGGATCTCCTTCAACACCCAGTACCCTCAGTGAGGCACTAGCTGGTGATGGTGCTTCACATCCTATCTCTGGCCAGAGCTTGATTGCTAAAATAAAGGCCAGAGCTCTCTTCACCCTGAGTCACCAAGGCCTGTGCGTGACAAAGGGAGAGGAAAATGACCTCTGAGGAGTTAGAGGAGGAGAAGAGAGAGACGAAGAGGAAGCAAAGGGGAAAGAGTTTAGGAGTGTCCCCAGGCTTCATGAAAGCTGTTGTCCGGGCTGACCCCAAGCCAAACACTCAAGATTATGAGTTGAGGGCAGCGAGACTAAACTACCTGGGGACCAGGAACTATAACATTGATGAACTCATATATCCCCCTTAGAAGAGTTGAATGAGTTGGCTAACAATGAGTTGTCAAAGGAGAGGAAGGATGCAAAGGATGCAGCATTGCTCCTCAAGATCAAGGAAGAAAGGAGACTGAAAAGGCTCTACAAACATGCTCCTGTCCTCTCCCCAGTTCAAGAAAGTCTTGAGACAGAGACTGTGGCAGCTGCACAACCTCAGGTAGACAAGGAAGCTGAAAGAATGAATATGATCAACTACCTGAGTGCCACATGACTCTATTAGGCAGCTGCAGTTCTTATCCTTTGAGTATATTGAATTTAAATATCTAAAGCAGTTGGAGGAACAAGCTACAAAAAAAAAAAAAGCTGCTAAGAGAAGGTTAAGGAAAGAAACTGCAAAGTCAAGGGCCATCATCCATAAAGCCAAAAGAAGTCTGAGACAGACAAAGGATGATGAGCTTCTTGAAGCTGTATGGATTCTATGGAAGGAGGCTTGGTCCTATGTCTCTATCCACTATGGATGAGCATATAAGAGTGATCAAGCAGAAAATCAAAAAGGGAGAGCTTGTAGACTTGCATTCTCTACCAAGTCCAGCTCAACCTGAAGTTAAGGTGAAGATTGAACCCCCTAAGACAACATAACCTGAACCTAGAGCTGCATCTTAGCCAACTTCATCTTCTGATCCACAGTAGGGTTCTCTTCTCTCTCCTTTTGAACCTTTGAGAGAAAAGATCCCAACTGAGAAAGACATAATAGAACAATCTGGTGCTGAAGACCAGTCCTTTTAGTTACAAACTTTAAAGAGGAGGAAAAGGATGGCCAGGTAAAGGGTTTCAAAGGAAAAGAAGACCAAGGCATCCACCTCCACACCTCAGGATGAGTCAAAGCATCTTGAGGTAGTGCATGAAGAGGCTGCTCAACCAACTACTATTCAAGTAGAGCCTCTTGCCACTAGAAGACCCATCTTGTCCTGCAGTTTTGCTGCTAATCCAAACAGATGGTATGTCATCAGAGATCAAGGAGGTCAAGATGTCTACTTCTAGCAAGACATGCTTGATCTTCCTCTACATGATCTCTATGACATGAGAAGATACTATAAGAGTTTTAGGGATCCTGACCAGATGATGATGAGAGTCTTGGTCTTGATCCTAATGAGGACTATCAACATCTGAAGAACTTCTCTGATTTGGTAGTATCAGCCTAGGGGGAGTTTATAAGGTAATATCTGAAGATTATAAGGCTGATGCAACCAAAGAAGCCAAAACAACCAAGGGTCTTCGTGCATGCATGCACAGGACGTACAAGGTAGAAGTTACTTCGGAAGTTTTACACTCTCCATCAGAAAATACTCTAAGTTTAAAATCTTTCGAAGCCAAAGATGAAGCCTTCCGAAGCTTCAGAGACAAAGTCTTCTAAAGCCATTTTGCTGTGAAGACTGATTTCTTCCAAAGATAGAGAAGACATGCTTTCTCTGACCTACTTTACATAAAGCTGACATATTTTCCTCTGCAACTCTAAAGACTCACCAACTTGTATGAGTTGGTGAAAAGTCCATGCTTTTGTAAGCAATAGAATAAGGTCTTTGTCTGTAACTTACTACTTTTGTACCTGTAAACCTTTTTGATATTAGAAAAGGATGTGAGCTATGGCATGTCATAGTCACTAGTCAAAAGGCAATCTGCCTTTTGACTCTACATTGATCTTGTTGTCTAGATTAGTCTTTCCAACTATCTTTCTAAGTATTGACAGTTGTAGGATGTAGTATAAAGTGTCTCAGGTCCTTGTAACTCGAATATGCTTTGTAACACTTGTAATAGAACTTGAGAGCAATGCAACATTGTTGAAAACCATACTTGTTAGTTCTTGTTCTTAGTTTTGTCTCACTACTTACTTGTGTTCTTAGTGTTCTTGTTCTTAGTTTTGTCTCTCTACTTACTTGTGTTCTTAGTATCATCATACTCAAACCCGGTTCCCCATTTGAACTGTTAAGTGTTCTAAATCTCTTCTTATTATGAGAGTGATTGTATTGACCACCCTTCACACGGTCTTGCATCAAGCCAACCCTAAAATATCACACCTAGTTGCTATCAAGAGGATTCTTAGATACCTCAAAGGAGCTCCTAAACTGGGACTTTGGTATCCAAAGAATTCTTGACTTCAATCTACATGCATATACAAATAGTGACTATGGTGGCTGTAATATGAATGCAAAGTTTACATTTGGGGGATGTCAGTTCTTTGGTGGAAGGATAGTCTCATGGCAGTGCAAGAAACAATCATGTGTATATGCATCAACTGTTGAAGCTGAATACATTGCTGCTGCAAGCTACTGTGCTGAAGTGCTTTGGATTCAGAATCAGATGCTAGATTATGGATTCAATTTCAAGAAGACTCCTATCCACAACATTGCTATCTCAATCATAGAGAATCCAATGCAGCACTCAAAGACAAAGCGTATCAATATTAGGTATCATTTGAACACAGATAATTTTAAAAAAGGATTGATTAAACTGGTCAAAATTAACACAAATGAGCAATATTTTAATCTGTTCACAAAAGCATTTGATGAATAGAGATTATAATATATTGTATAAGCTATTGGGATGATTAAGTTTGAGTAGATTTTCTTAAATTGATTTCAAAATTTCTTTTCAAACATATGTGTCTTTAATGTTGTCTAATTTATCACTCATAAAAGCCATGTTTATCTTGGAAGAAATTTTTCAAAGTATATATTCCTTAGAAATTTAAGAAGTTTAAACAGATTTTCTCTCGAAAGATATTAATTTGACTTCAGAAGAAAATTATTTCTTCAAACAAATAACTACTTACTAAGAGATTTAGCCTTAGAAGAAATTCTAATATATCTTTCGAAGCTTAAATCTACTTCTAAGTACTTATATGTTTTGAAGGACAATTTTCTTCTGAAGGCAATTTAGTCTCAGAAGTTTTATTTACTCTTTAAATAAAATTGCTGAAGGTTAATATCTTCCGAAACCAAATCTGTGTCGGAAGCAAAATTACTCTAAGTATATTTTCTTCCGAAACAATTCTTCTCAAACTAAGGAATATCTTTCGAAATCAATTTAGCTTTGAAAGCTTTCTCTAAGCTTCCGAAGACAAATTACCTTCGAAAGATTTTAAACTTCCAAGATAACTACCTTTTTGGGAACTTTTTTAGAGGTGGGACCGATATCCGGATATCAAAGTTTATCTTTTATAATAACTTTGTCTCAAATCCAAGCATATAAATTGCTTTTCCAACGGGTCTCCTTCTCTCCTCTTCTTCTACATTTGCAATCTCCAAGCCCTAAATCACTCCACAAACCCTCATTGTTTTCCAATCTCTCCTCACAAAAGCTTCATAAAATGGCCAACCCTGAACCCTAAAACTAGCCAGCCTTTACCATGCACCTTCATAGGCAAAGCAACCAGGTTGCTTTGTTATCTGCTAAGAAAGACCCTGCTTTTTTAGGGATCTGTAACTTTCTTTCCTGTTGTTCCTACTTCACTACCCTCACCATTGACCCTCCACTATACGAAGATCAACTCTTGAAGTTTTGGAGGACCTAACAAGAGGTCATAATGGATGGTGAGAAGGCACTATCTACCATGATGTAGGGGAGGACAGTGTTCATAACTCCATCCACCATTAACCAACATCCGAGGTTGAATGATGAAAAAGGTGAGTTGTCCTTCACTAAGAGGTAGTAAATGGATCATTCCTCCTGATGGGCTATGAAGGTGACTTCTCAGTCAAGACCTTTAGAAAAGGGAAGGTCTCCTCTCAGTGGAAATACCTGTTCCATGTGGTCATCCACTTTATCCAATAAGCATGGAGGATGGAATCAAGTTCCTAAAGACTTTTCCTACATAGTCCATGGAATGGTATAGGGGATCAAGTTCAGGCATTCCTAATTTGTATACACAAATATACTTGCTAACTTAGATTCCCTTGAATATTACATGTTCCCTAGATATGTCCAACATAGTCTCAACAGTGAACTGGGCTCACAATTGAGGGGAACAGGTAATGTTCTAAAGTTGAGACAGATGAAGCTCAGCATCTTTAAGATAATGAGAAAAACCGTTATTGGTTTTTCGGGGGTAGAAACAGCCCTTCACCCTAAAATGTTAGAGCAACCTGCTCAAGGTGACATCTTGGCAATCCCAGCCAATGTTGAACCCACACCTTCTTCATCTTCAACACTCCATAGCCTCAAAGCACCATCAGCTACAAAAGAAAATCTAAACAAACCCCAGCTTAGTCTATTCAGATTGAGAAGGTCCCATATACTCATCCACATAGGAGCAAGTAGAACCAAGAGCTCCTACTTCTCCTAAGGAGCAGACCACTCTCATTCCTTCTATGATCAGTGTCGAGGCTCCTCATGCTCAGCCTGATGAGCTCATAATCCCAGCCTCAAGCCTTCATCCGTAGTCTCAAAACTCAGATGAACAACCTTAAGGGAAAGCTACCGTCCCCAGTCGTTAGATCTTAACAAACCAATCCCCAACCTAGAATTCTATGATGATGAAGATATGGGATTCAATGAGTACCATGAGTTCTTTTCTCCTCCCCTACTCAAGGAGAGATGAGTGCTCCTACAACTCCCATATCTAGCCCATAAACATGTTCAAGAGGTCCATGTAGAAGAGGCTCTCACTTCTATAAGTGATTACATCATTAAGACCTCAACCACAGCAACCTAACTACTTGACACTTCTCATGAAGCTGTCATTGAGCAGGGGAAAGACAAAGACCAAGAACAAATATCTAGTGGTGAGAGAGATGAAATTGGTTATGTTCTCTCATCCCCCCATGATCCTTCTAATAAAGATGAGGGGAGTATGCAACAAAAGGTGCAATAATTGACAAATACATGCACACATCTGGTCTCTAAGGTTAGTCACCAGGAATCTCAAGTGGCTACCTTACAAAGGCAGGTGCTTAATCACCGACTTGAGATCATCGATCTCAAGGGTAAGCTAGCTAAAAGGCCTGCCAGGCATGCTCAACCATGTCCACAAGAACCTGTGGATGTGGTGGACCTAACCTCTAGCTCACTTATGCATGTAAGGAATGCTACCAAAAAGAGGGAAAAAGTCACCATAGTCATAGAACATGGGAGCATTGCCCAGAGTATGGACATTAAGGATTCACCACCCTCACTTGCAACTACCAAAACCCAACAACCTCCTCAAGCCCATATTAATATGGATGCCATACTTCAAAGCATATTTGAGGAGGGTTCATACCAAGGGCCATGTCACCTCTATTCAATCCTATTGATAATCCAATCATAGGATGGGGGTACGACAGTGATAGAAGGGACCTGGTGCTTTCTAGATCCCTAGGTAAACAAAAGATCTTCAACATCTACAACCTAGGTTTCTATGAAAGCTTCCCTCTTGTTAACCTACAACTTATCAGTCCAAGCCAAAACAGACAACCTGACAGGTTAGCAGAGAGGATCCAAATTAGGGTGTCTTATGAGTTCAAAAAGAGAACAAGCTTATATAGATAGAGAATAGCAGGGAAAATAGTTGGTCAACAGGATACTGAGTTGGACCCTAAGATTAGCTTTGAAGGGGAAACCTCAGTTGAAGGCCCAGCTGTGGACCCTGTGAACCTTGAGATTCATACTCCTTCAGCACCAATTATCCTTAGTGAGACACTAGTTAGTGAAGGTGTCTCATAGCCTCTACCTGGCTAGAGCTCAAGTGCAGAACAAGTTTTAAAAGGCCAAAGCTCTCTCCTCCCTTAGTCACATAGGCCAGTGATTGACAAAGGTAAGAAAGTTCTAACTTTTGAAATAATTAAGGAGAAGAAGTGGAAGAGGAAGAGGAAGGCAAGGGAAGAAAGAATGAGAGAGACCCCTAGCTTCATGCAGGCTGCAATTAGGACTATCTATAGGCCAAATACTCAGGAAGATTAGTTAAGGGCAGCCAGATTGAACTACCTGGGAACTAGGAACTAAAATATAGATGATCTAGTCTCACTTCCCTTGGAGGAATTAAATGAACTGGCAAACACAAAGGTGTTAAGAGAGAGGAAGGAGGCTGAGATTGCTGCTTTGCTCCTCCAGAATAAAAAAGAAAGAAAAAGAAGAAAATTATATAAAGCCAAGAAAGGCCTGAGGTAGAGTCTGTGGCTGAAGAGGAAGAAACTCATGTAGGCAAGGAACAAGATAGACAAATGATGATCAACTACTTGAGTGCCACAGGTCTCTACCAGGTAGAAGCTTTACTCCCTCTATCTTATGAGTACATAAAGTTTGAGTATCTTAAGTAGCTAGAACAAGAAGCTATCAAAGAAAGAAAAGCTGCTAAGAGAAAGATGAGGGAGGAAGCTGCAAAATCAAGGGCCATCATTAAAGGAAACAAGAAGAAATCTGAAGATAGGCAAAGGATGGTGAGCTTCTTGAAGCTGTATGGGTTCTCCCGAAGGAGGCTTAGTCCCATGTCTCTATCCATAATGGATGAGCACATTAGGGTGATCAAGCAGAAGATCAAGAGGGGTGAGCTTCATGACTTGCATTCTCCATCAAGTCAAGCTACACCTGAAGCAGGGTTTTGAACCTTTTTTTGAACATGTGAAGGGGAAGGACCAAACTGAGAAGGAGAAAGGAAGACAAGGTGATCAAGACCAACCTTCTCAGTTGATGTACAGAAAAAGGAAGAGGGTGGCCATTAGAAGAGATTTATAGTCAAATAATAAGAAGAATTCTAAGGCATCCACCTCTGCACCTCAGGATGATTCAGAACATCCTGAGGGTGAACCAAAAGAGGTTGCTCAACCAATTCCCTTACAAGTAAGGCCTCTAGCTGCTGAAAGACCCATCCTGTCTTGGGTGTACTCTCCAAACCTATACAGATGGCATGTCATAAGAGATCAAGTAGGTCCACAAGTATACTTCTGGCAGAATATACTTGACCTCCCTGAGCATGATCTCTTAGGCATAAAGAGAGGGATGGCTCTAGTTCTGATGATGGCTGTAAACACGTGAAGGATCAAGACTTATAGTAATCTTCTAGTTTTGGTAGCATCAGCCTAGGGGGAGTTTGTAAGAGTTTATTTTAAAGGCTGATGCTAACCAAAAATCTCTCAGCATACACTGAAGTACAAGGAAGTTACTTCGAAAGATTTGACCATGCACAAAGAAAAATAACTAAGTGTCATATCTTCTAAAGCCAAAGACAGAAATCTTCTAAAGCCAAAAGTGAAGTCCTCTGAAGCCTAAAGACAAAGTCTTCCGAAGCCTGAAGACTAATTTCTTCCGAAGACAGAGAAGACATGCTTCTCCAACATACTTTTGACAAAAGCAGAAGACCTTTTTGCCGCCAGCTCTGAAGACCAACAACTTATATAAGTTGGTGATTACATTTTTAGTATGTAAACTGTTCAGTATGGTGTCCTTGTCTGTAACTTCTAACATTACTTTTATCCTTTTGTAATACAAATGGATGTAAGATATGGCATGTAATAGTCATATGTCAAAAGACAATCTACCTTTTGACTTTACATTGATCTTGTTGTCTAGATTAGTATCCAGCTGGCCTTCAAAGTATAGCCAGCCGTAGGATGTGGTATAAAGTATCTCATGTAACCAGTCTTAGGAGTAAGAATTAACACATTGTAACGCTTGTAAAATTACTTGAGAGCAATATATAACATCCTTGAAAACCAATCTTTATGTTCTTAAGTTCCTTACTTGTTTGTTCTTTGTTTCTTTGCCTGGTTCCCTATTTGATCTATAAGACTATTGTAGAACAATCATAAAAGATCCTACATACTTAATTTCAATGTCTTCATATACATTTTGTTAGGATTAGGTTATTGCTTATAACATTTTGATGTCTGTATAATATCTTCAAAAAACCATAAGATCAAAAGGATAAACCCTTATAACATAAAAAATATTTTTTTAAAATCATCAATGTTCTACTTTTTTATCAATAACAGTCACATGATGAAATAATAGTCACGTATATATCCATCACCTCTTGGGTTCCAATCAAATCAACAAGAGTCGCATATCCGTAACATATTCTATCAAATCCACTCCCTCCTAACTCCTTCATCTATCATCACCTTGATAATTAGCTTTTCTTAAGAGTCATATAATGTGTTTTTGATTATATCATGTTAAACATTAACATTTTCGTTTTTAGCATGATTTAATCCTATTTATGTATTTTTCCACCATCTTATGCCATAATATATTTTGGACACAGACAAGGATGTCAATTTAGAACTTCTAAAATTTCTTCTTATTCATGAAAATGAAATGTAAATGATATGAATTTCTTTCTTTGGATTCTAGTTTTAATTTAGTTGTTGATATAACTATTTGGTAGTTATATATATTCTCCTGGTTTGTCTCGTTACAAATATACATTAAGAGGGTAGTGTGCATATTGCTCAAAGGTGTATGATTAAGGAGTTAATTAAGAAGCTGTAGAGGGGTGAACAAAGTATTTGCTAAAATTTAAAGGGTGCTTAATGGAAAAAAGTGAAATAAAGGGATGGTCATCTCAGATAAGCAAATCACAAATATATTATTTTTGTTTTAATCGCTCACTTGTCCAGTTAATCTTCTTGTTCATCCTCTCAGTGTTTTTATTTTTATAGGGACATGTTAGATCACCATCTTCAACACCTCATTGTTGTATGAGGTATGTGTTGAATCGAGTTGTTTTTATCCAAAGATCTAAATATCTTTGTATGATGGAAAACATTATGGTTAAGATTTACAAATGTGTATGTTGCATTGTCTAGTTTATTTGAAGATTCAACATATTTTATCATTTTGAAATACCAAAGATCTAGGCTTCTATATCTATTTTCTATTATGTATGTTTTTTCCCATCAGAAGTAGTATGATTGAATTCTAGGGTGTCAAAATTAGGGTTCTAAAGTCTAAAGCCAATTAGGGCTAATCATGATGTTTTGGTTTAAGGTTTTGAGGATTGACGAATATCCCGCCTCTTTAATCAATCTTGTAAATGGACGAGAAAAGATCTAATGGTAATTCTTCTTGGTTAATAATCTACACATAATCACCCTAAGTCTTCTATTCTTTTTGGTTGATGAAGATATGTAAGTTTTCAATAACCCTTGTTCTTGTAATTTTTGTTCACTTAGTAGTGTACTAGAAGTAGAATTTGAATTGACTTTGGGCTTGTTCGCCTATATATGTGGTAAATGTGTTAACATTCTTGATTCATACATGTTGTATTGTTTAATTTTGTTAGTTCTTCTTCTCTTATAAATAGAGTGTTGTAATTGTATGCTTTTGATTCTTATAATCTAGTTCCTTATCTAATAGTTGTAGACCGACGTCCAGTATTCGGTAAGTAATGATGGGGATGAAAATACTAGTCTTGTGATTAAGATGAATTACTTAATAAATTAGACCATGGTGATCCTCTATATTTGCATGCAAGTGCTACTAACATATGCTAATTATAAACTAAAAAGAACTAATCCATGGTTGAATTTCAGATTACTAAGATTAATAGTGAATCATTATAGTAGATCACAATGATTAATAATCAATAATGACATGAATACAATTAAACATAGTCATAAATGCTTCTTTGTATTGATAATCATAAACAAAAAGTCAAAGTTGCTAGGGTTTACAAGGACTTTCAAGGTTTGTAAAGGTTACATTATAAAATTGAAAACCTCTCCACCCTTAAAAGAACTAAAAACCTCTCCACCCTTACTCTCATAAAGATGTATGGTATTCTTAGTGGCTACCAGATGGAGATGAACATGCAGAATCCATCAAGCAGCTCTTCCAGCAATCAATAGAGTTCAGCCCTCCATGTGGTTGAAAGGGATAGTAGAGAACCACAACATCATCTTATCTGCTAACTTGACAACTCACAAAAGGGCTCTATCATCACCTTCTTTGAGACACCAAGGGAGAGCTACATCCAAGGAAGCCCATTCCAAAAGACAAGCTTATCTCAAGACTTTGTGTCTGCTAATAAAAGTTGTGGAAACTTTCTATTCACTTTTGAAGACTTGGACTGTATCCATCCAGAAGACCTGTAGTATATGGAGATAGTCCAGCAAATGACTCTTCTCACTCATAGAGCCAAGAAGTTTTGCAAGAGAACTGGAAGAAAGTTTGCGAGCAATGTATCCAGTGGAAATTTTGGACTGGATAAAACCAAAATGAAGTGTCAAATCTATAACCAGATAGGACACTTTCCTAGGGAGTGCAAGGCAGCAAGAACTAATGGTGGCCAAACACAATCCAGACAAAGCTACATTGATGCAGCACCCAGATCTAAGAAGCCAAGCAAGCTATTATTGCTGTTGAAGAGGGAGGCTTTGACTGGAGCTTTCAGGTTGAAGATGTTTCTCCGAACCAAGCACTGATGGCTTACCATGAATAAGCCAAGGTATTAGAACATCTATATACACCTGAATGCATTGCTAAAGTAAATATGTATAGGTGACATAACCTGGAAGTGAGATATGACCTTGAGTATTTGAATATTTTAAAAGTTGATTTTAAAAGAGCTGAAAATGACAATAAACTTAAAATATAAGATTTAGAGAAAACAATTTCAACTCTTAAGCATGAGCACACAAATTACAGGACTCAAATCAAAGATCTCATTACCAAGTTAACTGAATGCCAGGCTCAGCTTGTGATCAACAAAGCCAAGGCAGAAAAGTGTGTTCTTGAAGAGGAAACCTTCAAGAACATCATATCTACATACTTACATGCAAAGATATTTTATCAGAACAGTCAGGGATTGGGTTCAAGTGAGATAGCTCCTCCACACTCTCTTCTATCTGTAAGATCTCCAAGGTATGGAACTAGTCAAGATAAATTGCCCCTCATAAATCATATCCAAGAAAAAGATGAAGATAAAGAGGAGATAGTGAAGAATAAATCTGTAGTGAGTGAGAGAGGATCATCCTAAGAAGGGTCACTATGCTCTTGGAGAGAAGAAAGAACCATGGATGACCAAGTAAGCTAGGAAGAACTTGATCAGGACAGCCAATAGAAAATCAAAGAAAGCCCAAGAAATCAAGGTCACTTTCAACTCCAACCAAAAACAAGTCTTTATTTCTGCTGGATTTGAAGTGGTGAAGACTGAAGACTCAACTATGGACTCTAGTACCAGGAGTTCTATTTCATGTTAAAATCATCCTGGTCAAGAGAAGAAGGTTAATCAAATGTACACCACTATTGTATAGCCTGAACCATCCAGTTCCAAGAGCAAGCCTCACCCTAAGAAGCCTGCTACATCATCTATGAAGATGAAGAAGGAAGTAGAAAGAGATCAAGCTCAGGCCTCTACTCAAAAAAAGACTCTTGAAAGTATGCCAGTTGAATGCATCATATGTGGTGGTACCTCTCACTTTGCTAAGGATTGCATCTAAATCCCAAGAGTACCATCCATATGACCAAGAAGAAAACTTCTGAGAATAAGAATAAGAAGATAGCTTCGGAAGGAAAAACTTTTCCTTTCAGAAGCTCCAATGTAAAGAAAAAGATAGGTGAAAAATTACATTCGGAAGAAATTTTGGTCTTGGAAGAAAGGAATGCTTCCGAAATACTGAAGTCTGCTGTAGTGGATGTAAAAGCTTTTGAAGATGGTGTGGAAGATGAAGGAAGGCCATGTGACTGAAAGTTTTTCATCAACAACAGCAAATGATCCTCAAAGCTTGCATATAGGATCAATAACTGTTGAACTATCTTCAGTTCACTTTAATGAGCCCAAGACCAATAAGGCTTGGGTTTCCAAATGTAACTAACCATCTCTTTATGTGTAGAAACAGCTAAATACCAAGGGAAATGTATAGATCATTGATAGTGGTTGTTCCAGGCACATGACTGGTAATGGCTATTTGCTTTAGAACTTTGAGAAAATTAATAAAGGGCTAGTTGCTTTTTAAGGAAAATCAAATGGTTACATCACTAGAAGGGGTAGAGTCACAAATGGTAAGCTCAGCATTGAGAATGTAAACTATGTTAAGAAGCTTGGGTACAATCTTTTGAGTGTATCTCAATTTTGTGACCAGGGACATAACATGCTCTTCACTGAGTATGAGTGCATTGTTCTCAAGCCTGGGGTGGTCATTTCTTATGATCATATTTTGTTCAGAGCCCCTAGAAAAAGGAACATGTACAAGATGGATTTGTAGTAAACCTCCCCATCTAGAGAAGTTTCTTCCTTTCTGTCTAAAGCGAATAGTGATAAGTCTTTCCTTAGGCATAAAAGAATGTGCCATGTAAAGTTTAAAATATGAATAAACTAATTAATAATGATTTGGTAACTAGAATGCCAAAGAAAGAGTTTATGAGTGATGATCATTGTGTTGCATGTCTGTAAGGGAAGCAACATAAGGTTTCTCACAAGCCAAATGAAAAGAACTCCATTACTACTCCCCTACACTTGTTACATATGGATCTCTATGGTCCTACCAGTGTAATGAGTTTAGCAAGAACTTCATATTGCCTGGTGATCACAAATGATTTTACAAGATATACTTAGGTCTTCTTTTTTAGAACTAAGGATGAGGACCCTGAGATCTTGAGAACTTCATTTTGAAAATTGAGAATCAATATGATCACAAGGTCAAAATCATAAGATGTGATCAAGGAGCCAAATTCAAGAACCAAATCCTGATACATTTTATGATGAAAAAGGTATTACATGATAATATAGTGCTCGCAGAACTTCTCAGAAAAATGGTGTTGCTAAGAGGAGAAACAGGACACTTATTGAGGCTACAAGTACCATGCTCTCTTACTCTAAACTGCCTATCACCTTTTGGGTAGAGGCAGTCAACACTACCTGCTATGTGCAGAACAGAGTTTTAGTAGTTAAGACTTATGGTAAGACTCCTTATGCACTATGACACAAAAAGAGACCTTATATTGGTTTTCTCAGATCATTTGTTTATCCATGCACCATCTTGAATACCAATCTTAGAACTAGGGTAGTTGAGGAGTCAGCCAATGTGACCTTCAATGAGCACACTACAAGTGTGAAAGGTTCTAGTCTAGATTGGCTATTTGATCTTGATTTAGTTACCAACTATTTTAACAAATATTGTGAAGATGTTTCAGGATCTACAGGTAACTTATCAACAGGAGATCCTGACACAAGATTTGAGCTAAGAAGACCAAGTGATAGAATTCCTTCAGCTCCAGTGGTAACAAACCATGTAGTTGGAAATCTTATCAGCACTACCATGACAAACTCTTCAGCTAATACATCTGAAGTGCCTATAAATTCTAGCACTGAGGCATAGAATTCAAATTAATTGGTTTCCAATGTAGCAGGAGATGGGGATGGTGAAAGTGATAAAGAATTTCATGATACTGACAACCTCTCCACTGAAGACAACATCAATGATATCACATACTTATTGGATCAAGTTTCTCTTGATAAATATGCTAATATGGTGGGTGATACTCAATCACCAGATTTGAATTTTACTAATTTAGATCTGTCAAACCAACTTGTTGTGATTCCTCAAGTAAGAATCCATAAGTCCTATCCCATCACAAACATAATTGGAAATATTAAGACAGGGGTAAGAACAAAAGGGCAAATCCATGACAAAAATGTTTGTCTATACTCCTCTTCTTGTCCTAGATTGAGCCAAAAATGTTGATTAAGCTTTGAAGGATGGATGTTGGGTTGAAGCAATGCAGGAGAAGCTGCTTCAATTCAAAAGACAAAAGGTTTGGAACCTATGCTCTCTTTCTCTAGGAAGACACCAATAGAGGACTTGTCATCAAGAACAAGGCAAGACTAGTTGTTCATGGGTACACTCAAGAAGAAAGGATTGACTACATAGTTGTTTTTGCTCCAGTAGCAAGACTTGAAGCTGTTAGGATATTCCTTGCTTTTGCTGCATCCAAGGATTTCAAGGTCTACCAACTTGATGTCAAGTGTGCATTTTTATATGGAGCGATAAATGAAGAAGTGTATGTCAAACAACAACCTGGCTTTACAGGCCCAGATCATCCTGATTATGTCTGTAAGCTTAACAAAGCTCTTTATGGGCTACACCAAGCTCTAAGAAAATGGTATGAGACACTGTCACAGTACCTTGTTCAACATGGTTACAATAGGGGTACTTTTGATAGCACACTCTTCATTAAAGGAACAGGGAATGACTTGATGCTAGTTCACCTTTATGTTGATGACATCATCTTTGGTTCAACTAATACAAAGCTCTGCAAATACTTTGAGAAGCTGATGATGAATAGATTTGAAATGAGTGCCATGGGGAAACTCAATTTCTTTCTAGAAATTCAAGTGAAGCAGGTTGACAATCCCATCTTCATAAACTAGTCAAAGTATGTTCAAGACATACTAGTCAGATTTCATCTAACTGAGTGTAAAGTTACTAAGACACCCATAGCCAGAATCCACTCCCTAGGACCTGATCTTGAGGGGGGTGTGTTGATAAACAACTTTACAGGGTTATGACTGGGTCTCTTATGTATCTTACAACCAACAGACCTGATATCCTGTTTGCTACATGCATGTGTGCAAGATATCAAGCCAAATTCAAGATGTCACATCTGGTTGCTGTCAAGAGGATTCTTAGATATCTTAAATTTGCTCCCATACTGGGCCTTTGGTATCCAAAGAATTTTGACTTCAATCTGTATGCTTATACAGATAGTGACTATGGTGGTTGCAACATGACTAAAAAGTCTGCATTAGGGGGTTGTCAATTTTGTGGTGGAAGAATAGTCTCATGGCAATGCAAGAAACAATCATGTGTGTCTGCGTCAACTACTGAAGCTGAATACATTGTTCTTGCAAGCTTATGTGCGCAAGTGCTTTGGATTCAGAATCAGATGTTAGACTATGGATTTAACTTCAAGTAGACTCCCATCCATATTGACAATAATAGTGCTATCTCTATCACAGAGAATCTTATGCAGTAATCAAAGACAATGCACATCAACATCAGGTATCATTTGATAAGAGATAATTTTAAAAATTTATTGATAAAACTAGTCAAAGTTAACACAAATCAATAATATGCTAATCTGTTCATAAAAGTTTTTGATGAACAGAGATTCAAGTATCTTGTATCAGCTATTGGGATGATTAACTTTGAGTACATTTTCTTAAATTAATATCAAGATTATTTTTTTCAAATATGTGTGTCTTAAGTTGTGCAGGATCGGTGTTGGTCTCTCAACACAAGTTTTGTATCTCACAAACTCACTAAGTCTCACTTGGTAGATGAAGAGGAATCTCTAACTAAGTTGACAATAATATAATAAGTTGATGAACACAAGAATGGTTTTCAAGATACTTGTAAATATTATTTCTCAACTCAGTATTACAAGACTCTTACAAGTATGGTTACATAAGTTACAAAGAGAAACTATATATACTACTACTACGGCCTGTTATACTTGGAAAACCAGCTGGAATTTACCGCTATACAAATACTACATTGCCAGAAGTAAAATATCTAAGATAAAGTAATATCCTAGAGTAGGTAGTCATGACAGGTCCATGACTTACCTTTTGTCCCCAACTAAGTATGGTAACTGTACTAACTGAAAAACAGTGGATTAAAGTATGGTCAACTACATGGGAGTGGGAAAACGCCATGCAGTGTATCAGAGTTGTCAGCGGATGTCAGACAGCCCATACTTATGTCCACTGGTTCATAGTTGATTCTTTCGAAGGCAAAATGGATTTGGAAGAATAAGTTCTTCCAAAGCCATTTATACTTCTAAAGAATCAACTTCTTCCAAGTCTTCTGCAAGTCTTTATGACTTCATTCTTTGGAAAACTTTGTCTTGAATCTTCTAAGTATGAATGCTTCGAAAGGAGAATTACTTGGTCTTCATAAACTTTGGAAGACTTGATTCTACCTTCGGAAGTTCTTCATATACTTCGGAAGTAAAACTACTTAGTCTTCGAAAGACATAGTTTTTCCTTTGGAAGTTTTTCATACTTAAGCTTCGGATGATCTTCAACTTGTCTTCGGAAGAGCAGCTTTAGCTTTGAATGACTTCTTCAATTGTACTTCAAAAATATTCTAATTGTTGTTTTGGTTGCACCATCCTCATATGATCCAACAAACTCCTCCTAGGCTGATGCTACCAAAACTTCACTTCATTCTACTCCTTAAAGTCTTCAACACCAGGGAAAGAAGATATTTATCGGTTTCCTTGTTCTTCCCTGATGTCGTGGTGAGGAGCTGGTACAAGTCATTCGTAGATAATAGATCGAGCCTGTTGTTTTGAATGACATGCACCCTTTGTTGTGTCCCTCTGAAGAGAGTTAGTTGATGGGAATTGTAGTCATACTCCCATCTAACTATAGGATCAGAAGTTGAGCCTTCAACTATCTGAAGGAATGGTTTTCCTTTTGTAGTTATGCCTTCTTCCTCCTCCTTTGCTCTCATCTTCAACTCTTCTTCAGTCTTGGCCTTTTTGTGAGCTCAGTCAAATGAAGACTGCTCAGATGATTTCTGATATGTGCAGTAACTTGAGAGTTGGAGGGATTGGAGAATGGTTTCTCTACTAATTCAGCAAGGTCAAATCTGCTGGAGTGTAGCAGAGATGAGGTATCAACCCTGTTTACCTCACCATTCTCTCTTTCCATAAGAAAGCTATGGGAAGGTTCATCGAACCTCTATTGGACTATTTGTTTTCTAGGATGAAAGGGTTTGGATAAAAGTTTGTCCCCCTTCCTAGTGTCCAGTAGAGTCACCAGCCTCCTCCATAACTTCTTCTCTTCTTCCATAAGAATATCTGAGTTGGTTGCAAGAAGTTGGAGAGCTTGGTCTAGTGTTCCCCTAGGTAGATCAAGGAATGCATTCCTGGTGAGGGAACTGGAAGAGCCATTAGTGTATTTCATTTTAATTGACTCTTCCTCACAAGAGATGTCACTCAATGTTATGCAGTTGATGAGTTTCCTCTTGATCTCCTTAAATTCTTCTAAGGTCAAGGGCTTAGAAGGTTCAGAAGAAGGTTTGGGTAAAGATTGGGTTCTGGGTTATGTTTTGGGTTTAAGGATAGGTGGTGGTGGTGGTTGTTGGGAAGCAGTAGTAAGGGTGTAGGTAAGGCTGATGGTGTGGGTTCAGGGGTGTAAGGCTGTTTTGATGTGGAAGGGAAGAGGTACGGGTGTAGGTTGTGCTGGTTTGGGTGTTGGTGTTGGTTTGGGTGTTGGTGTTGGTTTGGGTGCCTTCTTCAGAAGAATTGGCAATTGACTTACCTCCTGCCTTCTTCCTACCCAAATGTCAGCCTTGATGTCACTAACATGTTGTGAATCCAAGGATCAAAATAGGAATTATTAGTTTGATTTAGCAAATAAAGATCGTGGAATTATCAATACTTGTTGTTTAATTAATTGTTTATGAAATTGAAATCGACAAAGAACAAATGCAATAAATTGAAAACAGAATAAAATAATGCAACAAAAAGATTGTTTCAATTGATTTTTCATTGGCAATGAATCGTTTACAATGATATTGATGCTTGGATGATATGATAATCTTCTATGATGTTCTTGGTGTTCTTGTGATTGCTATGTTGCTATATTGATCAATTGATCGATTGATATCGTTTCTATGAATATATGAATCTCTATTTGTGTATCGTTATCTCTCAATCTCTGTCTAAATGTGTGCACCCATGCCTTATATTTATAGGCAGAGGGATTAATTTTAAAATTTTCAAAGATCTTCTTGATGTGACGTGGAATATTCGCTTCTGACAGAAAGACTTGCTAACTTTGTGCTGAATACTTGATAATATGAGATCATACAAGTATTTTGTTCTTCCATAGGATTTGAACTTCCGTAGGAATTGAACTTTCGTAGGAGTTGAATTTCTGTAGGAGTTGGTTCCTTGTTCTTAAAAATCATCCTCAGGAGCAAACTTCCTTCTTCCGCAGTAGCATCAACTTGATCTCTGAACTTGTTCTTCAGTAGATGTGCTTGTGCTTCTGCAGGAGGTCCACTAATGCACCTTAACTTGTTCATTTATGTTCCATAGAACATCTACGGAAGAACAAACTTGTTCATCCGCAGATAGTTCTTGCACTTGGTCAATTTTCTAAATTGACCAAGTATGATGCTTCCTGCAATTACATAAAATCAACACAAATAATATTTGGGTTAACATATATATCTTGCATTACATAATGATAAAGAATTATAGATGTTCATTACAAGAGATTGCAAATCATCTAAACCTATACAAAAGATCTAGACCCAACAATACTCCCCTTTAGGTTTAGATTCTTGTAATTATCTGTTCAGATCTTTCAATTCTTGAGCTCTGGCCAAAATCTTTGTGTTGAAATATCCAACAGCATCCTTTTGGTCTTGGTACGTATACTTGATCTTCATTTTTCCCATTTTTTCAATGTTTTAAAATTCAGCCCAAGAATGTCTTCTTCTATGGTCAGTGTTGCCACTACACTGTTTTGAGAAACCACTTCCAACTCATCTTGCTCTGACATTCTCAACTCAGTAATTGATAGGATTTCAGATCCTATGAGCTGACCTGCCTCAAATCTTCTTCTCTTGTGTGCTTTGGCATGCAGCTTGTCTATTACTTGAATGATGTGCACATATAAGCATATGTCACTTTGAGCATCTTTGTCATTCAACTTTGGGAAATACTTATCATGCAGATAAGATGTGTAGCTTGGATGTAGCAATTTAATCTCTAATGGATCAAATAATCTTATACTTGGTTATGTGGGTCATTCCTTTGAAGCACCAGTTCTTTTGTTCTTTCTACATATCCCTATTCAGTGATGGGATATGAGAACTGATTTCCTTCAATTGTTTTGATTGATGCATCATCCTTGTTTGCATATCCAATTCTTCTCAGAAATTCATCATCAACAAGTTTTAAAGAACTGGAATGAGATCTTTTCTGACTTTATTTTCTTCTTTTCTGATCTACATCCTCTCTTTTGTCTTCTTTTAGCACACCTCCCTTAAACTTGTTTCTTAGTTTTGCAATCAGAACAGAAAAATATCTTCCCCTTGGACTGATTGGGTAGTTGGTGATTAGGTTGTTTTGTAAAGTAGAAAGGTCTGTATCTGGGAGTGTAAGAAGGGTCTCCATCCATAGAAAGTATTCCCAAATGCCCTTTTAATTGTAGCACAATCCCACTCTTGATCAAATTTCCAAGCTATAATCTTGTTGTCTGCTGCTAATCTTGGTGTTGTCATCTGATCAAACAGTTGAATCAAAGTTGTTTTCTGTTTGGTTATTTCCCTCATGGTTGTTCCCAGGGGCCAGATTTTGTTGGGGATTACATCCCTCGGCTTCTTGATCAGTTTATCTTTGCTTCTGTACATATCTTTGCTTTCAACTACTATTGGCTTAGCAGGAGATTGTTTTGATTGTTTGTAAGCTGGATTGGGTGCTCTGGTTCTAAATCTTACTCTAGTTTCTAGATCAACCTTCATCACATAATCCATCATTGCTCTTAGCTCACCCACTGTTCTTCCCTTCAGTTCATCTGGCCTATAATTATGACTTTGCAGCGAGCAAATCATATTGTACTTGGTAAGCTGTTTGGTTTCACAGTGACCCAAATCATTCTTTATCTTCTCAATTTCTTTATACTTTATGAAGGTTTCATAGTTGCATACTGGAAGCATTAATCTGGCAGCATCAAACTCCTTCAGTACTTGTATCATGTCATCCATGTTCAACTTTTCTACCATATCATATGGAAAGCCATTATTGATTAAGTCCATGAACATAGATGATTGCGCTCTTTCCTCAAAGATGTCATTAGCAGATAACAAGTCACCTTCCCTTGCTTCTTTATTAGACTTATGAGTCTCATCTTTTGTTAAATCTACCTACTCAATATCACTTTCTTCTTCAATGTCTTCAATGGATTTGAGAGTTGAAAGATCAACTAATTAAGTGTGCTCAGGAGACATGTCTTTTGATTTCTTTGGGGTATTCTCAATTACCATAGCTTCATCTTCAATTCTTCCCAAATACTTTCTTTTCCTATTGTATTTGATTGTTGGTTCTTTTGCTTTCAACAGGGGAATGTCAGCAGTTTCCAAGCTATAATCTTGTTGTCTGCTGCTGATCTTGGTGTTGTCATCTGATTAAATAGTTGAATCAAAGTTGTTTTCTGTTTGGTTATTTCCCTCATGGCTGTTCCCAGGGGCCAGATTTTGTTGGGGATTACATCCCTCGGCTCCCTGATCAGTTTCTCTTTGCTTCTGTACATATCTTTGCTTTCAACTACTATTGGCTCAGCAGGAGATTGTTTTGATAGTTTGTAAGATGGATTGGGTGCTCCGGTTCTAAATCTTACTCTAGTTTCTAGTTCAACCTTCATCACATAATTCATCATTGCTCTTAGCTCACCCACTATTCTTCCCTTCAGTTCATCGGCCTATAATTATGACTTTGCAGCCAGCAAATCATATTGTACTTGGTAAGCTGTTTGGTTTCACAGTGACCCAAATCATTCTTTATCTTCTCAATTTCTTTGTACTTTGTGAAGGTTTCATAGTTGCATACTGGAAGCATTAATCTGGCAGCATCAAACTCCTTCAGTACTTGTATCATCTCATCCATGTTCAACTTTTCTACCATATCATATGGAAAGCCATTATTGATTAAGTCAATGAACATAGATGATTGTGCTCTTTCCTCAAAGATGTCATCAGCAGATAACAAGTCACCTTCCCTTGCTTCTTCATTAGAATTATGATTCTCATCTTTTGTTAAATCTACCCACTCAGTATCACTTTCTTCTTCAATGTCTTCAATGGATTTGAGAGTTGAAAGATCAACTAATTGAGTGTGCTCAGGAGACATGTCTTTTGATTTCTTTGGGGTATTCTCAGTTACCATAGCTTCGTCTTCAATTCTTCCCAAATACTTTCTTTTCCTATTGTATTTGATTCTTGGTTCTTTTGCTTTCAACAGAGGAATGTCAGCAGTTTCTTTGATTTGTTCTTTATGCACACTCACTTCTTTTTCAGTCACCTTCTTCTTTAAGACTTCTATCTCTTCATCTTTAGCTTTTAGCAGATCTAACTGCTTAGAGATAGTTTTCATTGCATTGTTGAGCTTAGTCAAGACTTTCTCCTTCTCTAGTTTTTCTTTCTCAGTAGTCTCACAAGACTCACTCACAAGCTGATTCATAGTATCAATCACTGCATTGCTGATTTCAATCTCTTCTCTTAGCTTCTTGATTGTTACTTCTAGAGATGCAATAGTTTCATCTTTCTTTTTCATCTCCCTTTTGAGTTTTCTCAATTTCTTTAGTTTTTGATTACTTTTGATGATGAGGTTGTTGTATTTAGCAACAAAAAAACTTTTGCTCATATTTATCTCCTCCTCTCTTAAATCATTTTCATCATAACCAGTGTTGTCAACAAAATGACTATCACTCTCATCTAGTTGTTCAACCACTTTTTCATTCTCCTCTTAACTTCTAGACATATTTCTTCTGTGGCACCATCCATAACTTTATCAAGCTCACCATCGTCAATATTCACTTTTTCAGTGAGAGTTGGGCTTTCAGTAGGTGAGGTTGGTTTAGCAGATGGGGGTGAGGAAGTTGGTTGTGTTATTGGATGAGAAGGTGTTTGATTGAGAATGGGTGAGATAGGTTCTGTGGCAGCAGTGTTTAATGATGATTGAGATTGAGAAGCTAAGAAAGGTTGTGTATGCTCACTGGATGGTGAATTCAGTTGAGCTTCTATTAAGTCTATCACAGGAGTTGGTGGTAGAGACTATGGTTGTTGTTGTGGTGATGGGTGTGATGGTGAATGTTGAATGTCATCAAGTGTGAATACTTCTGTTTCAGCAGTATTCTGAGATGTTTGGGAATGGGAAGGAGATAAGGGTTGTTGTTATGGTGGTTCAGGGGATTCAGCTGGAGGTGTTTGTTGTTGTTGTTGTTCAAGGTGTAGGAGTTCTTGAGGAATATTAGCATTCTCATCAATCACATGTGCGAACATCTCCATTTCTTCACCTTGGTATTGCCTACTTAACTTGTTAAGCATAGATCTTCCAAGGTGAGCTTGAACAAAGACTCCACCTTCTCTTTCATTGTTGGGCATTGACTTATTTATGATCAGCTGAATAAACCTGGGAAACATGTACATCTTGTCTTCTTTTTGTACCCTTATATGGTAACATAAGCATCCAAGGATGTATTTAGCATAGTTATATGTTCTCCCTTCAAACACACCAATGATCCCTGATGAAATGTGCCTTGTAAACCTATCCAAACCAGACTTTCTATTGGACATACACTTTAAATACGTGTGACACAGGAATTTGTATGGCTTGCACAACCTCCCCTTTTTGATTTCACCATTTCGGTAATCTCCATCATAACCTATTAAATGAAAAATTCTTTGGATGTACTCATGGTCGAACACATCTGGGTGACCCTCTTCTTCTCCAAACTCTAGCACCCTCCTGATAGTTGGTTCATCCACCCTAAACTCTTCATTCTTTATTGTTACATAGATTACCTTTTCATCATTGTCCTCCTTAATCCTTCCTGTGTTCCAGAAATCTATCATATGTGATTGATAGATGATTGGATCCATAGATAATGCATAGAATATTCTTGATCTTCTCAAGTAGTTGATGATATCCCTGCATCCCTCGAATACTGAATCATCTGGATTAAGAAAGGCACAAACATTATGATCTTTTGCTAATCTATTGGCCATATTGATGATGTTTTTTGAGTGGTGATTTAGGTGTGGATTGTTGTGTGGAATGAAAAATTTTGAATGTTTATGGATAAAGGGGTTTATGATATGAGCGTTTTTCTAGGTCTGAAAAAGAGTTTCTGAAAAAGTGAATAAAAAATGACAACGGTCAGGATATCATTTATACTTGCTTAGAAAATTTAAATCCTTTTATATAATGATGTGGGACCCTTAACCCTCATTAACCTTCCGTGGTTATCCACAAGTTAAGTCTTTCGCTGAACATCTACGGAAAGCAAAACTTTTCTTTTTATCCGCAACAAGTTGTCTTCCGCAGAACATCTCCGAAAGGCAAAACTTGTTTTTGCTGTTTTATCATTAAATTAATTCTTCCACAGCACATCTACGGAAGGCAAAATTTGTTATGTTTTTGCTGTATGATCTTAACATCATGTTGTTAGATCATTTGTTTGCTGTTGGACCTTGTTGACTCTGCTTCATGGCAAATGTGCAAAATTGATTTAGTTAAAAACTTCAGATATCCTACAGCCAAGTTAGTTCTTAAGTTCCAATTTTCTTCATGTAAAAAATGTTAAACTCAGTTTTCATGCTGATCACTACTCCCCCTAAATTTGTGATTAATCATGAAATTATGCATTTATCAAAAATTTATAAAGAGAATATCATGAAAAGCAATTATCCATCAATCTTATTAGCAAATAAAAGAACAAAAACAAAATCTTTTTGTATTGTTATTTATAAACAAAAACTAAAATATATTTACAAGCATTTACATCATACAATGGGATCATACTATGCACTAAGTAACTTCCTGAACCAGTTTTGTTTGATAATAGTAGATAGAGATCAAGTGTTGATTGCAAGTATTATGATCCATATAAATTCAAGCAAGAGTATAGTTTCAACTTGTCATGCTGTTTATCATGTTTTGGTATGGATTAAAGATAGATAAATATGGACTCCACATTCAATTCACATTAGAGTTTGTCCTCTGTTTATGAGTCAAATTATCACTTTTTCACACTTAAAACTATGTTCCTTAAGTTATAAGCTCTATCTTAAGATTTCTTTGAAATCTTATTAATACTGATGTGATATTTGAAGCTCTTTGATATAATATACAATTGATCACATTGGATTCTTTTAGAGTTGTTTCTTTTTGGAACTTTTTGATGATCAGCATCAGGACACCAGGTCTTTACTTACGTAAAACAGAGGTGCCTGTTATCCCAGGTCTTTGTTTACACAAAACAAAGGGTTCATGATGCGTAAAGATAGAGGTTATAAAGTGTCACAACATAGTGTGCTTAGGTGAGTAAGTTTATCACAACAGGATAAGACTTACTTGCTTGTTCCACAAAATGGAATTGTCCACAATTAATCACCTTGGCATTATGTTATGCATGAACTTGTATATTTTCCACTCAAGCTGAACCTACTCACATATCAAATCACATCTGATCAGCCTTTATTATGTGATAAAATTCAGGAAAGTAAGCAAAGGTATAGTGTACTATCATTTCCCATAATATGAAATGCTTTTTCAAGAAAAACATATTAATAGGACAATATTTTTTGGATTTTTATATGTTTTACATATGTTTTTGGCTTTTTCATATAATGAATTTGACAGACAGAGCATGCTGTTCTTTATGATGAAGACTAATCTAAGTTGATCATGCCTAAAGACTCAATCAAGAAATTAAATCTAACTAAATCAAAGGCTTTAGTGAATAAATCATATCTGAGCAGTCTCTCAGAAAATGGTATTTGATTTCAATATGTTTTGTTTTACTATGTTGCACTCGATTAGCGGTGATGAACATAGCAGCTGAGTTATCTATGTGAATTGGTGTTTGAAGAAAATTGTAACCATAATCAAGCAATTGGTTTTGCAACCATAAAACTTGAGAGCAGCTAGCTGAAGCAGCTATGTACTCAGCCTCAGCTGTGGATACTAAAACATTTGTTTGCTTTTTGCACTGCCAAGAAACTAGTCTTGGTCCTATAAATTGACAACCACCAGTTGTTGATTTTCCGTTGTTGTTGCAGCCTCCAAAGTCACTATCAGAATATGAGTAAAGGTTGAAATCTCCTTTTTGGGATACCAAAGCCCAAGAGTTGGCTTCCTTTTGAGGTATCTAAAAATCCTCTTCACTACATTCATATGTGACTTCTTGGGGTCTGATTGGTACCTAGCACAAACACACACAACAAACATTATGTCAGGTCTACTAGCAGTTAAGTACATTAATGATCCTATCATAGATCTATATAATCTTTGATCAAATGACTTCCCTTTAGGATCGGGTATAATCTTATCTATTGTTGAAGTTGGTGTTTTGCATGAAGAAGAATCAGCAAGGTTGTACATCTTCAAGATTTGATTTATAAACTTTTCTAGATTGATAAAAATGCCATCTGATTTTTGATGAACTTGCAAACCAAGGAAGAATGTTAATTCTCCTATGGAACTCATTTGGAACTCAAATTTCATCAAAGATTCAAAGTCATCACACAATTTCTTGTTTGTTGATCCAAATATGATATCATCCACATAGATTTGGACAACCAAGAGGTCTTGATGTTTATGTTTGAGGAAGAGAGTCTGATCAATTGTTCCCCTTTGGTAACCATGCTTGAGAAACAAAGATGACAATGTTTCATACCACTTTCTTGGTGCCTGATGAAGATCATACAAAGCTTTGTTAAGCTTGTATACCCTGTGTGGGTAATCAGGATCTTCAAAGCCTGGTGGTTGGGTAACATAGACTTCTTCATCAATTTTACCATATAAGAAGGCACATTTAACATCCATTTGGTAAACTGTGAACTTCTTATGTGAAGCATAGGCTAGAAAGACTATAATGGCTTCAATCCTGGCAACTGGGGCAAAGACTTGATCATAGTCTATCCCTTCTTCTTGAGTATAGCCTTGTGCTATCAACCTTGCTTTGTTTTTTATGATGATACCTCTGTCATCTAATTTGTTGTTGAAAAGCCACCTTGTACCAATAGGATATTGGCCTTCAGGAAGATCAACTAGATTCCAAACTTTCTGCTTTCTGAATTGCTGAAGTTCTTCTTGCATTGCTTTAATCCAGCTGTTGTCTTTCAATGTTGTAGTTATGTTGGGTGGAACCACTTGTGAAAGAAAATAGGAGAACAGACAAATATTGGTAGCTCCCCCTTGACTTCTTGTGGTTCTTTCATTAAGATCAGCAATAATATTTTCTATTGGATGATACTTGTGAATTCTTGTTGTTGGAATTGATTCAACTGGAATTGATGATTCCAAGTTAGTGATGTTGTTTGATGGAGATGGATCCAACTAGATGGGGAATCAACAAAGTGGTCAAAATTCTCATCATTTTGGTTTTCTGATGCTGAATGAAATCCATCTTCATGATTTTGTGTTTCCGCAGATGTAGGTATAACTTCCGCAGCAGTTACAGGAACAACTACGGATGTTGTAGTTTGTTGATCTGCAGATGTTAATGTTGTTGGAATGTTTTCTGATGAATTGGAAGCTTCAAATGAAGGAAAAGAATCATCTCTGGAAGTAGGAACATCTATGGATGTAGAAGGAACTTCTATGGATGCATTGTTAACTTCTGAAGTTGAATTTCCATTTCCACCAAAATTGTCATTGCTTGTTTGAGATGAAGGGCCTGGATCAGCAACACTTGAAGTGTGTGAATGAAATAATCTTGGAGGATCAGCAGTCAGTGGCACTTCACTCAAACTTGGAGGTACATAAGGATAACATGTATCCGTAGGACCTGCAACATTCAAATAACAAGAGTTAAATGAATTTGTTAATGCATCTATATCAAACAACCAAGATGATCCTTTTACAAATATTGGAAATGAGAATTCATTAAATGATACATTAGGTGTTTCCTCCATAATGTTGTGATGTGGAATGTAGACTCTATATGATTTAGATGTTGATGAGTAACCAACAAAGAAACCATCATAGGCTTTTTCATCAAACTTTCCTAATTGATCTTTGGTGTTTAAAATAGACACATGACACCCAAAAGCTCTAAAATAACCTGTTTTCTTTTAAACAAAAGTTCATAAGGTGTTTTATTATGTTCTTTGACAATTAAAGTTCTGTTCTGAACATTGCATGTTGTGTTCACTGCTTCTACCCAAAATGTGATAAGCAACTATGAATCAGCTTGCATTGTTCTTACTGCATCAATTAGAGTCATGTTTCTTCTTTCAGTAACTCCATTTTGTTTTGGAGTTCTTGGTGCACCGAATTGTCTGGCTGTGCCTTTGTTCCTGCAAAAGGAATCTAAAACATGATTAACAAATTCAGATCCATTATCACTTCTTAAGATTTTGATCTTTAAATCAAGTTGATTTTCAATCTTAGTGATAAACTCCATTACTATTTCTGATGTTTCACTTTTATGTATTAAAAAAAGACCCATGTGAATCTAGTGAAATCATCAACAATCACCAAACAACATTGCCTTTTACCAATGCTCAACACATTGGTTAGACCAAAAAGATCCATGTGCAGCAGTTTAAGTGGTGTTGTGTTTGTGTTGATTGTTTTGGACTTATGTGACACCCTATGGTGTTTTCCTTTATAACATGATGAATGATGATTAGAATGGTAAAATTCTTTCTTGGGAAGGCCAATGACTAAGTCATTTTTGACCAACTTGTTCATGTTCTTCATGTTTGAATGAACCATTCTTCTATGCCATAGTTGAGCTTCATCTTCTGATGACTTAGAAATCAGGCAAGTTTCATTGCTTGTTAGAGAGGTGTTGTTCATGTCCAAAACATATGTGTTGTCTTTTCTTGGTGCTTTAAGAAGGATCCAGTCTGTTGGAATTTTAAAACCTGGCTTAAGAATGTAACAATAAGTGTTATTAATTAAAGTGGTATAATTTTGATCACAAAATTTGAGATATACTTAACAAGTTGAATTGCAAATTTTCATAGAAGTTTACTTTCTCAAATTTGAGTACACCATTTGTTACCATTCCTTCACCAACAATTTCACCTCCCTTCTTATCTCCACCAAATGCCACATATGAAGCATTTTTATGTTTGAAATCATGGAGGAGAGAACAGTTTCCTGTCATATGCCTGGAACAACCACTGTCAACATACCACTTGTTGTCAGTCCTCCATGGATGTTCCTACATAAATAATGAAATCAATTAGAAAGTGGAGCCCAAGCCTTGATGGTCTTGGGCTTGTTATTGTTATCTAGGATTGTTACTCTATCATGAATGAGCCTAGATGTCTCAAGATTGTTTTTACACTCAATTGATTCATTATGTTCTGTTTGAGGTGAGGATGATTTTGTTAAAGATGAACTTGAAGCACTTTGATCTTGATTCTTGATCACTTCCTCTATCACCTCTTCTTTTAGTGTCTTTTTCTTTAAACTTGATCCTGATACTTGACTTGAAAAGGTTTCTGCATCTTTTGTCTTTATTTAAGGTACATGATTACCCTTTTCAAAGTTATCAAAGAAGGCTTCATCTTTCAGCAACACTACCTTCTTGTGAGGAGTCTTGCTTTGAGATTGTTGCTTCTCCTTCTTCTTCTTTGATTTATCATCAGCAGATGTTGGTTTTTTTGTCTTTAAGATCTTCTACTTTAGTTGTTGCTGCTTTTGCTTTGACGCCTTTGATTCATCATTCTCAGAAGATTGTGAATTTGATTCAACATTCTCATATTTTTGCTTCTTTGGAACCTTTGATTTGCTCTTTTTGTTAAAGAAGCATTCTTGAGTAGAATGATTGTTTTTGTTGCAGATGGCACAATGTTTGTTGAAGTAACAGTCAGAAGTCATATGATTGTTCATATTGCATATAGAGCAATAGCTGCTGAAATAACAATCTTCTATATTGTGGTTGTGCATATCACACCACTTGCAGTACTTTTCTTCAGCTTCACTGTCAGACTCCACTACTGTCTTTTTCTGCTTCTTCATAATTGCCACCTTCTGCTACCTCAATTCTTTTTCAAACTTTGCAGCTGATGAGTCTTAACTTTTCCTGACATGATGTCAAATTGTTCTTGTTTCTGAGGATTCACCATTCTATGTTATTTCTTGACTTTGTTCTCACTTGGTGATTCCGCAGATGATTTCTTCTTCCGTAGATCTTCTACGAAAGTAGATGATTGTTGCCTCTGTAGTTTTTCTATGGAAGTTGAATGTTTTGGAAGAACAGTTTCTTCCTTTGATTTTCTACGGATTGTTTTTAAATCAACCTTTTTCTTTCGCAGGTGTTCGACGGAAGTGATTTTCTTTTCTTCTGTAGATCTTTTTGATGACTGGTGTTTTTGCCTTTTGTTGAGCTCCTGAATCCCTTCATTCAGCTGATCAATTCTGGTATAGATGGTCTTCAACAAATTTCTTTGTTTTGGGGGATAAGGCAGCTTGATCTCATCAAGAACTTTGAGGATTAAAGGTTCAATTACCACATTCTTTCCTTTACCCAACCCAGCATTAGGCTCATCAAATTCATTCAAGTCATCACACTCATCAAAGTCAAATTCTGAATCAGTTTGTTTTAAACAATCTAATTCAGATGACCCAATATCAGTTTCACTCATCTCAGTATCTTCACCATTTACCAAATTATTAGTTTCAATTTCTGGTTCAATTTTGGTACTTGATACAAAATGGTTTGATAGACTGTTGGTCATTGACTCAGGTAAAGTGATGTAGTTATCATTTATAGGAGGTGCAACAGTATTAAAACCCAACCCATACCTGTTCTTGGATTCAATATGAGAGTTCAAGAGTTTTTCATGTTGCTGAGATGATAATTGAAACTTCTAAAGTTTCACTTCAGTAGATGCATGATCATACATTGATTTTGATAAAGAGGTTGTCAGATGCTCAACTTGTGCTTTTAAATTATAATTTTCAGATACAAGTTTATCCAAATCCTTTTATAAGGAGGTGATTTTGACCTTATATAATTTTTGTTCTCTCAAATGAGATTCATTTAAAATCATTGTTTCTTTGACTTTATCAGCCAATTGTTGAGCATGGACTTTGAATCCTTCAACCTCTTCAATACAAACAGGTGAACACAATCTATCCCTTACCTTTATGGCCATGTGTGGAATTTTGTTCTCCATGTTTGCCATCAGTGCTTGATTTTCCTTTTGCACTTCCTTCTCATACATGCTCTAGTCAGAAGTACCATCCTGCAAAATAATCAAACTAGTTTCTTTAGTGTTACTGGTACCTGCTGAAGAGCTTGTGGCTGGTGGGGATGAGATTGTTAGTTGAGGTTGCTTGAAGCTTCTCTGATTTGCTTGTCTTGTGTCTGTTGTTGATTACTGATTGCTGTTGCACTCCCTTGAAAAGTGACCATGCAAATTGCATTTGTAACACCTCACTTTTGATTTGTTAACACCAATTTTAGCTATTCTTCCTGCAACAGATAGTCCCTTGTTCCTTCTTATATACATCTTGGCTCTATAAGCAATCATGGCCATTTACCATTGCAGATCCATTTCCTATACTTCATCAGGATGAAGTTATTCAAGGTCTTGTTTACAGATGTGGGCAGGAATCAAGGTACTACCCAAGTAAGCTTGAAAGCTTGAACTGAAGGCTGCAAAGGCTGCCTTCTATTCTTCTGATTCTAGAACCATAGTAATTGGTTCAGATTGGGTATTGCTTTTGTTGGTTGATGATCCCTTTACTGCTGGACTTTTTGAATCATTAGATTTCCTTTTTCCTTTCCTGTTGAAGTGTTTTGAGAGTTTAATTTAAAGGACTTTGCAGCATAAAAACTGGTTTCCTCTTTATTATCACTCTCAACACAAGAGCTTTCATCATCATCATTGGAGATGAATGCACTTCCAGCACCCTTTGTTTCTTTGAATTGATATGGTGCTATTGGTGCTTTTACACTCTTGTTTCTGGTTTTCTCATCTAACTCCAAAGCTTCCACCTTTGCAACCAAAGTTTCTAACCCAATTGCATTTAGATCAAGAGTATTCTTGGACATAGACATAGTTTGAATCCAACTCTCTGGCAAATTATGAAGCATTTTTTTGTTCAGTTCCTCATTACTGTACTTCAACTCAAGAATGTTCATCTCAGTAACAAGTTGCATAAATCTATGGTGTTGTTTAGGAACAGATTCACCCACAATATGATGAAAAGTCTCATACTATGAATGAAGAGTATCCTTCCTGATGCTTCTGAACTCATCACTTCCTTCACACAAAGTGTGAAGAATTTTCCATAATGAGTTTGTTGTTTTGTATGCTTCACACCTGATCAAGAGGTCTTCAGGTAAAGCCATAGTAAGCATACTATAGGCCTTAATTTCGATTTTGACTTTCTTGGCATCATCAGGAGATGGATTTTTCAAACTTATAGGCTGATTGTTGTCATTATAATCAGGTCCTAACGCAGGTGGAATGTAAGGACCTTTAGTAATGGACACCCATAAGTCAGAATCTGTATAGTTTATGTGGTTCCTGAATCTGATTTTCCATGTTTTAAAATCAGATTTGTTCTCCAACTTTGGAGGTTGATAAGCTCCAACCGCTGAATTGCTCATTTTAATTAACTTTGTTAATTATGAAAATTATCAATTGATCTAATATCCTATGAATGTGAAAAGACAATGCAAACACACTAACACAGCAATAACAAATCACTGATAATATTGATATTCAAATCAACTAAGACAAAAATCCTTTTGAATTAATGTCTTCTGTTGTGAATAGACTAATTAATAACACACACTTAATTAAATAAGAAGTTGTGGTCAAAATTAGTCAAATCGCTCAATATGTTCTCAGTAAATTTGAAATTAAGGTGTTAGATGATGTTGGGTTTTGTTCAAACTTGATTGAACAGCCTTGGGATATCGCACAATAACACAAATCCATGAATCGAAAGTGATTCTGATGCAAATCCAAATTAATCGAGCAATGGAACAGTGATTAATGATTGATATAACAAGGTTTTGATGATTTAATAAATCAAACAACCAATTAAAAAAAATTAAACTGATAGATCAATTGATTTAGATCAATGAACACGAGGCTCTGATACCACTTGTGAATCCAAGGATCGAAACAGGAATTATCAATTTGATTTAGCAAATAAAGATCGCGGAATTATCAATACTTGTTGTTTAATTAATTGTTTATGAAATTAAAATCGACAAAAACAGATGAAACAAATTGGAAACAGAATAAAATAATGTAACAAAAAGATTGTTTCAATTGATTTTCATTGACAATGAATCGATTACAATGATATTGATGCTTGGATGATATGATAATCTCCTATGATGTTCTTGGTGTTCTTGTGATTGTTATGTTGCTATATTGATCGATTGATCAATTGAAATCGTTTCTATGAATATATGAATCTCTATTTGGGTATCGATACCTCTCAATCTCTATCTAAATGTGTGCACCCATGCCTTATATTTATAGGTAGAGGGATTCACTTTAAAAATTACAATGATCTTCTTGATGTGACATGGAATATTCGCTTCTGACAAATTGATTTGTTGACTTTGTGTTGAATACTTGATGATATGAGATCATACAAGTATTTTGTTCTTCCGTAGGAGTTGAACTTCCGTAGGAGTTGGTTCCTTGTTCTTGAACATCATCCTCAGCATCAACTTGATCTCTAAACTTGTTCTTCTGTAGATGTGCTTGTGCTTCCGTAGGAGATCCACTAATGCACATTGACTTGTTCATTTATGCTCCGTAGAACATCTACGGAAGAACAAACTTGTTCATCCGCAGATAGTTCGTGCACTTGGTCAATTTTCCAAATTGACAAAGTATGACGTTTCCTGCAATTACATAAAATCAACACAAATAATATTTGGGTTAACATATATATCTTGCATTACATAATGATAAAGAATTACAGATATTCATTACAAGAGATTACAAATCATCTAAACCTATACAAAAGATCTAGACCTAACACATGTTGTTGTAGGGTCTTCTCAGACATAGTACCCACTTGCCTGCTGGTGAAGCCATGGGCTTTGAGATAGGCTTTCATCCACTCCTTATCTCCCACCTTCTTGGCAATGGCAAGCTATGCCTCTTCCTCCTTCTTCTTTCTCTCCCTCAGCTTTTCCCTGGCACTCCTCTTCCTTTCTTTGTTGATTTGATCTTGCTCTTTATGGAAAAAAAACAAGATCGTGTCATAATCATGGGGTGCCAGGTCCTCTTGAGAATAGCCTCTTGAGCAGAGAAAGGCTATCCTTTCCTTCCTTTCCCTTTCAGTAGCCTCCTCCTTCCTCTTCCTTTTCTTTTTCCTCTTTGGCCAACCATGTTGCTTCTTCCTTTTCTTGTTTTAGCATGGTTTCCTTCTCCAATCTTACAAGCTCATCAAGTGGGAGTAGAAGGATGTCTTCATTAACTACTCCTAGGCTGATGAGCCTGTCAATAACCTCCACTCTCCTATTGTTGTTGATACTTTCTTGAGCTGCTGCTGCTGCTTTGCTGTTTGCAGCCAACAGCTTTCCAGTATCAATTCTTCCCTTCTATTTAAACTTTTCCAACCTTTCCTCCTCTAGAAGCTCCTCAGCAGCCAACAGCTTCCCAGTATCAATTCTTTCCTTCAATTTAAGCTTTTCCAACCTTTCCTCCTCTAGAAGCTCCTCAGCAGTGAGCTTCCTCTTCCCTTAGGATCAGAGGAAGATTCAGCCTTTAGAGACTCGGGTTTAGAAGATTCAGGTTGGGGAGAGTGGGGTTGGACCTGTGGTGTTTGGGAGAGAGGGGTTGTAAGGAAGTCCTCATGGTTTACCTCAGAGACTAGGTCCACAATAGCCTTTGTGATGAACAGATCATTAGACGAGAAAGACAGTTCAATTATTCCTTCCACAACTTGTATTTCTGCTTCATAAGTAATTAGAACTGCGCTACCTGTCCCTTCCAAATTGGTTGCTGGGCCATGAGTCTGTGTAGCCCCTTTGAAGCTAATCTCGGGTTCAATAGAGACCGTAGGTTGACCAACTTCCTTTTAGAGGTAGGTGGTGCACTCAGTTTTTGAAGCTCCTCAATTCCAAAGTAGGCAACGGCTACATCAGGGGATGGTTGTTCAATGGATGAGCTTATCAAAAATATTGTTAAAAACCTGTTGAGGTCTATAAGCATTTTTGGATCCACTTGAATAGTGTGGGACCTGGCTGAGGGAAGGTAGTTGCCGAGTGTTGCTGTGTGGGGTACAAAGAAGATATGGCATCAAAGGAAGTTGTTATGATGGCAAGGCAGGGTTCCTCATGTCTTTGTTTCTGTACATTCTCCTGCTTTTTGGTAGCATCATCTTGAGAAGTGGATGAGCTAGAGGAAGAACTTAAAGAAACCTGAGTGTGTACATGCCTGACAGACTTCTCAATCTGTGTCTCAGCTAGTTGTGCCTTGAGATCTTCAATCTCAAGTTGCTAAGTGGCAGACCTATCCTCTAAAGTCTTAACCTTTGATTCAAGGTTTGAGACTTTAGAAATCTGGTCTCTGATAATGAGTTTCAGGCTACCCTCATCTTCTTTTGAAGAATCATCGGGAGATGAGATAACATACCTGGTATGTTCATCATCACCACCAGTAGTGGTTTCTCGACGCCCTGGATACCCTTGCTTGCTGATGTCTCTTTTAGAGTCATCAAGAGGCAAGGTTGTCGTAGACTAAATCCCACTTATGTTACCACTGTCCTAAGAGGTTATTGAAACACTCTCAGTAGTGGCAGCTGAGCCTAAATGAGTCACCTCAACACCAGATTAACTCACCTCAGTTAGGTATTGCTGATATGGGCTAGACATTAGAGGTTCCCTAGGGCTCAATTGATCTAAAAAGTGGTATGGTAGATCAACATCACAGCCCAAATGAAACTTAATGTCCTCATCAGGTAGGGTTGAAAGATCAATGAGGGATAGAGAGTGTAAATCTAATGACCCGGGACCTTGGTCAACACCTAAGGGTTCTTCTGCGAGAGCAGATGACCCAATGATGTTGGTGTCCCTTTTTGGTTGCTCAGCGGAGTATTGGGACTCACCCTGAGGGCTAAAGGCTTGGGTTGTGGGCTCGTCAGCTTGAGACTGAGGAGACTCAACGCTGACATTGAGGTCAATGGTAGAGGATGGTTGCACCTCTAGCTGAGTGGGACCCCTGATTTCCACTCGAGCCCTTTTGGACAGAACAGAGGGGACCTAACCAATCAGAGTAGATTGATCAGGGGTTCGTTTGGGGCATCTTGTGTATGTAATCTTGATTGGATGGGAAGAAATGATTGGCATTTGAGTGGGGTGGCTGGTATGGGTTCATCACATGCTGGGCTTGCAGGGATGTCAGCAGGAGCTGTTGGCTCGCGCATACCTGGAAGAAGATCGGTAAATCTTCCAGAGAAGTTGGTGGAAACCTTCTTTAAGGTCTTGAAGATGCCAGGCCACATGTGATGGACCAGTAGAACATCTGCACAATGTAATCTATCCTGGTCCAGCTCACAATTGATTATGTGCTGAATGAATCGGGGATACATGTAGAATGGATACCGGGTGAGATTGCCTCTTAGATTGTTCAGCACAAATTTTGAGTAGATGAAGCGCAGGCCCTTTACCAACCTGTGGACGAGGCAGCCCAAATCATATGGGATTTGATCCCATCCCCCGGATTTATTGGATAGGCAGTGCAGGACAATGTGCAACAAGAACATCCAATTGTAGGAAAAGTTGAACTTGTAGACTGTAGACTTGTGCACATTGCCGCCATATCCCATCTGAGTGTAAGTGTCTTCCAACTCAAATTTAGGGAAATCAGTATGGGCACCCTCATCATAAAGCTCTAAATGCTCCCTGATGGTTGATTCAACAATGATGATCTCTTGTCCGCAGATCCTCGAACGGATGACCCGTTCACCATTTAGCGTTTCATCTTGACCATTGGCCCAGAATTCGACCATGTGGTTAGAGTAGATGGTGGGGTTAACGGTGAGGGCTGTGAAGTATGCCGATTGGGACAAAAATTCGATGATAGGGGCGAAGTCGGCATCCTTTGAAGAGTCAAGGATAGTGACCTGATTATGTTAGGGATTTAAGGCCATTTTTAAGAGGTAAGGTAGGATTGAAGAAATTTGAGAGCGAGTGAAGAAGATGGTGGTAATTTTAGGGCTTTTACTATGGTAAAGAAAGTAAAGAGAGAGAATTAGAAATTTTAAATGGGGGTTAAAATGCAAACCGATAAGGTGAAAGAACAGTTTAGGTTTTGATTTGATAGAGGCGGTAAGATAAAACATTTAAAATATTCCGACAATCATCTCTAAAATCTTACTTTTTACAGAGTGGAGCCCAAAAATTTCCATTACACAGTAGAGATGTTCTTCCGAAGGTAAATTTGCTTCCGAGAGAAAACACTTGTGTTTCTCAATATTGTCTTCCGAAGTCAATTTTTACTTCCGAAAGCAAACCATGTCTCAATGACAAGTTTGCTTCCGAGAGTACAATCTTCTTCCAAGAAAAGAAGTTAGTAAGCTTCGGAAGTACATTTGATCTATGAATAATTGTTCTTCTGAGGCTAAAAAGTCTTCGGAAGATAATATTTAGGCAGAGGAATTTGCCTTCGGAAGAAGAATAAATATTTCTTCCGAGGATAAATTTCTCTTCGGAAGTATTTACACTTAGATTTTTGAAGAACGCCTTTTTGTAACAGGGCTTAGAATGTAGTTAGACAACATAGACAAGACATATTTTAAAAAGGTTTTGCAAAAGAGAAGAATTAATCAATGTTAATCATCCCAATAGCTGTAATTAAATATTTAAATCTTTGTTCATCAAAGACTTTGGTGAACAAGTCATCATATTTTTCATTTGAATTCACTTTGACTAGCTTTATTAGACTTTTCTCATGAATATCTCTAATGAAATGATACTTGATGTTGATATGCTTTGTCTTGGAGTGCTTGACCGGATTTTTTGTGATAGAAATGGCACTCTTGTTGTCTATATGGATAGGAGTCTGCATGAAGTTGAAACCATAGTCCCGCATATGATTTTGAATCCATAGCAGTTAAGCACAGCAGCTCGCAGCAGCAATGTATTCAGCTTCAGCAGTTGATGTTGAGACACATGATTGCTCCTTGCATTGCCAGGAGATAATCCTTCCACTAAGAAACTGACATCCTCTGGATGTAGATTTCTTGTTGATGTTGTAGCCACCATAATCACTGTCAGTCTACTCATAGAGATTGAAGTCTTTATTCTTAGGATACCAAATACCCAGTTTGAGAGCTCCTTTAAGGTATCTAAGAATTCTCTTAGCAGCAAGTAGGTGAGTCACCTTGGGAGCAGCCTGATATCTTGCACAGATACAGATTGCAAACATGATATCAGGTCTACTTGCAGTGAGATACATCAGAGATCCAATAATCACCCTGTACTGATGATGATCACTATCCTCCCCCTCAGAATCAGGACAAAGATTATGATTTCTGGGTATGGGTGTCTTGGCTGGCTTACAATCTTTCATCTCAAATCTTTCTAAGATGTCCTTAACATACTTAGATTGATTGATGAAGAACCCTTCTTCCATCTGCTTCACTTGAATTCCAAGGAAGAAATCTATCTTTCCCATTGAACTCATCTCAAACTTCTTCCTAATGATGCTTTCAAAGTCTTTGCACATTTGGTCATTTGAGAAACCAAATATGATGTCATCAACATAGACTTGAACAAGCAGCATGTCCTTCCCGGACTTCTTTATGAACAATGTCTTGTCTATGGTGCCTCTGGTGTATCCATTCCTAAGAAGAAACTAAGACAGGGTCTCATATCACAGCCTAGGTGCTTGATGCAACCCATAAAGAGCTTTATCCAAATTGCACACATAGTTGGGGAGCTATGGGTCTTCAAATCCAGGCGGCTGACACACATAAACTTCTCTATCAATATCCTCATATAAAAATGCACATTTGACATCAAGTTGATAGACATTAAAGTTCTTGGATGCTGCAAAAGCAAGGAAGATTCTCACAGCCTCAAGTCTTGCAACAGGTGCAAAGACATCGGTGTAATCTATTCCTTCCTCTTGTGTGTATCCTTGAACAACAAGTCTTGCCTTGTTCTTGATGATCAAACCTCTATCATCTCTCTTATTTTTGAATACCCACTTGGTGCCAATGGGGACTTGGCCAGGTGGCAATGGACACAAGTTTCATACCTTTTGCCTCTTGAACTGAAACAACTCCTCTTGCATAGCTTCAATCCATTTGTTGTCCTTAAGGGCTTCTTCCACCTTCTTTGGTTCTACTTGAGAGAGAAAGCATGAGCACAAGCAGACATTCCCATTGTGGGTCTGACTCCTTGTTCTCACACCTTCTGAGACATCCCCAATGATGTTCTCAGCTGGGTGAGTGTTGTGTATCCTGAGCCTAGGGATCACATCTAGTTGCATAGATAGATCCAAATTTGAGAAGTTTTGCTCAGGGTTTTGAACACCATGACCAGCTGATGTCTCACACTCATTCAATGAGGACTGATTAAAAGAATGTATGACAATATCAATGATATTATGCTAAGAAGTAGTGTCAACAATTTCCTGTTCCTCCAAATTACTATCTTTATTAGCTTGGTGTTGAATGCTGGAGTTGTGAGCTGATGAGTTTTGAGGCTCAATTGGCTGACAACTTGTTGAAGCTCCATGATATCCTTACATGTTCAAGCTTTCAGGACTTCCAGTAGTGGGAGCTTGTTCTTCAATTCCTCTTGGAGAACTGGGAATAGGTCTGGGTAACTCAAACTTTGATCTTCATAGATGTCACTTTGAGTTCCTGTTCTAGCTAAAACATTCTCATAAGATGGTTTAGAATAGTTTGGAAACAATTCTAGATTAAAGATATGATTAGGCCCATTCCCTCTAACACAAGGAGTGTGCTCATTAACAACTATGTTGGATGATTCCTCAAATTATTGATTTTTAATATTATACACTCTATAAGCATTAAAGGTTGAGGAATATCCAACAAAGATAGCATCATCTGACTTTTTAGCAAATTTTGCTAAATTTTCTTTTGTGTTGAGTATGGTACACCTGCTGCAAAAGGACCTAAGAAAGCCAATGAATGAAGGCCACTTGTTCCATAACTCATAAGGGGTCTTTCCATGGGTTTAACAATGAGAACCCTGTTCTACACATAGCATGCAGTGTTGACTGCCCCAGCCCAGAAAGTTAGAGGCAGCTTTGAATCCGCTAACATGGTTCTTGCAGCCTCAATAAGTGTCTTGTTCCTCCTCTCAGCAACACCATTTTGTTGAGGAGTTCTAGGAGCACTGTATTGTCTGGCGATCCTTTTTGAGTTGCAAAATGAGTCAAGAACTTGATTCTTAAACTCAGTCCCTTGATCACTTCTAGTGATTTTTACCTTGTGATCCTTTTTATTTTCAATTTAAAGAATAAAAGATTTTAAAGTTTTAGCCGTTTCATCTTTAGTTCTCAAAAAGAATACCCATGTAAATCTTGTAAAATCATCAACAATCACAAGGCAATATGATTTCCTTCCAATGCTCATTATACTTGTGGGACCAAAAAGATCTATATGCAATAAGTGTAATGGAGTGGTGATGGAGTTAACTTCTTTGGATTTGTGAGAAACCTTGTGCTGCTTTCCTTTCAAGCAAGCAAACAGTTTTCCTTACAGAAAAATTCCTTTTTAGGCACACCATGTACCAAATTATTTTTAACCAGCTTATTCATGGTTTTAAAATTAACATGGCACATTATTTTATGCCAAAGAGTTTACTCATCACCATTAGCTTTGGAAAGAAAGCATGATACTTCACCTAGTGGAGAAGCATTGTTCATATCCAGCTTGTACATATCCACTCTCCTAGAAGATCTAAGAAGCACCAATTCCTGAGGAATTGTCATCCCGGATAATGCACTCATATTCTTTAAAACGTTTTTGGTGCTTTTGATCACAGAATTGAGAAACACTCAAGAGATTGTGTGTAAGGCCCTGAACTCGAAGACCTCACAGTTGATCATTCATAGCAGCATTCATTATTAAAATCTCATTTAATATATATTAACATAAGAAAATATTGCAATGGAAGAATTATCAAAAACTATTTCATGCATTAATAATTACTTTTGCCAAGTAATACATTGTTGATTAAAGTTACAGATGAATATTTAGTTGCATTACAAAACAACAATATTATATCTGCATGAGATGGATGTCAGTCTTTGCTTGCCAAGTAGCTTCACCCCCCATGCCATCCTCAGCAACATCATTACCTGCCAACTGAAAATGCATATAAAAAGTCAGTGTTGCTGAGTGAGTTCTAGTTTTATAAATAAAATACTTGGCTTTCATTAAAACTTATCATTTACTTTTAATCGTGATCACCCATCATACATATAATTAGATAATATTTATCCATCATAATCGTTTGTCTTCGTACTTTTCATTATTATCTTCCACTTTCTTATGGACCAATGTCATATGCCATACCCCAAACATTATGCACGAAGCGGGTACTGGGCCGAAGTCTATAAATAGACCCCTAACATTGCGCATGAAGCCTGACACCAGTACCGGGGCAAGCGACAAGGGTCCCGTTTCGTACATATTAGTCAATCATAAAGATGGACCCCAATGTGCATCCTCATGGGTTAGCTAAACCACACACAGTTGAGCTAACAACCCCTCAATGAGTTGTGAACCTTCTTTCATTTGCTTGCAAGACTTTTCATTCATTCATTACATTCCACTTTCATTATCATATTCTTTCACTTTTAATATGATAATACTTTATGTACAAGGGTATTAACACACCACATAAAGTCATATAATAAAACTTAATATAGAACATCTACCATAGCCCACAATCATACATAACATCAATATGCATAAACCACCAGAACTTAACACTACATTCCACTTCACAAGATTCCAGAAAAATCCTAAATGCCCAAAGAAATGTTGATGAATATAAGCCAATGCAGTTGAATGTTCAGCAAATGCAGACAAGCAAATGCAGATGTAAATCTTAGAAAAATATTCCAAGTGTCTAAAGATATGCTAGTGAACCGAATGCGGATGAACATGTCCAAATGCGGATGAACAAATCCAAATGCGGGTGAACAATACTAAATGCAGATGAATGAAATACTTGGCTATTGAACATAAAACTAATGCGGTTGAAGTTCAACAAATACGGATGGAGACCAGCAAATACGGATCAACAAAAGACATGCGAGGGAACATTCAACCAATGAGGTTGAACACTCAATAAATGCGGATGTTCAAAACCAACCTGTAATGAAACTTATGCTATTTCCAGTTCTCAATCATCATTCTAATATGTCCTTAGTATCGATCTATCATGCTAAACACTTAGAACATAGATTACCACTACACCGCAACGAAGAAGGCATTTAAAACACATAACACACATAAATTCAGTCGCAAACGTAGTAAATTCAAATTTTAGTTTGTAAAACTTCAGTAAATATGCACATCAGCCCCAAACAAGTATAAAACAAGTAAAAGAGGGGATCTAGAACTCACCTCTAGCAACTTTCGAGTAAGACTTCTTCAGCCGAGAGCAATTGGGAGTTCTAGCACCTAAACACACCGAAACAAGTGGCCAACACAAAAGGACGAATAAAAAATCGGTCCAGCAGCTCGAATCCAACTGAAACCAAATAGAAAATGCAAGAAAACCTCACCTACAAGCAGCTCTTCCTCCTTCTCTCTCTAGAAACCAATTGCAGCTTCTTCCTTCCTCTTGCAGCCGAAAGCAAAGTCTGTAAAAGAAGAAGTATGGGCTACCATGCTTCTTTTAAATCCCATAATGGGCAAGTTTTCCACTTGCACAACTTTAACCCCTTGACTTGGGATATTTCACCTTTCTTTCTTTTTCTTTTCCTTTTAAATTTCCCGGTGTTACAAGTCCACCCCCTTATATAGGTTTCGTCCCCGAAACCTATCACTCCTCGAACAGCTGTGGGTAAAGCTGCCTTATCTCTTCCTCAGTTTCCCACGTAGACTGGGATCCCTTCGTGTGCCTCCACTGTACTTGCACCAGTGGAACCACTTTATCCCGTAGCCTCTTCTTTTTTCTGTCAATGATGGTCACTGGATGCTCCATATAATTGAGCCGTTCATCCACCTCAATGTCCTCTGGTGGCACAATCATATCTTCATTGGCTAAGCACTTTCTTAGATGAGATACATGGAATGTCGGATGAATTCCGCTTAACTCATCGGGTAGCTCCAACCTGTAGGCCACCTCTCCTACTCGAGCAATGATTCGAAAATGCCCTATATACCTCGGGCTCAGCTTACCCCGCTTTCTAAACCGGATGATCCCCTTCCAAGGTGAAACCTTCAACATAACTTTATAACCCACCTTGAATTCAATCGGTCTACGCCTTTTGTCAGCATACGACTTTTGTCTATCTTTTGCTGCCGTCATAAAGGCCTTGATCTTCTCTAACTTTTCGGTCGTAGCCTCGATCACCTTGGTGCTCCCTAACTCCTTCTGCCCAATGTCACCCCAACATACAGGTGTTCACTACTTCCTACCATATAGCATCTCATATGGAGTCATACCAATGCTGGTATGATAACTGTTGTTGTATGAGAATTCGGCTAACGGTAAGTGTTCGTCCCAACTTCCTCCAAAATCAATGACGCATGCCCGGAGCATATCCTCAAGCGTGTGAATGGTTCTTTTTGACTGACCATCTGTTGAGGATGGTAAGTCGTACTGATGTGCAACCTCGTCCCCATCGCATCATGGAATCTCTTCCAAAACTTAGATGTAAACCGAGTGTCACGGTCAGACACTATAAACACTGGTACACCATGACGAGTCACAATCTCTTTGATGAACAGATCCGCCAACCTCTCAGATGAATACGTCTCGCGGATCGGTAGAAAGTGAGCACTCTTCGTCAAACGGTCAACTATCACCCATATAGCATCGTACACCCTTTTCGTACTTGGTAACTTCGTGATGAAGTCCATGGTGATGTGTTCCTATTTCTACTCGGGTATATCCAAGGGTTGGATCTTCTATTATGGCTTTTGATGCTCCGCCTTCACTTGCAAGAAAGTAAGGCACTTGCTCACATACTCCGCTACATCACGCTTCATATCCGGCCACCAGTAGTTTTTCTTCATATCATGATACATTTTTGTAGTGCCAGGATGAATCGAGTATCAAGTCTTATGAGCTTCATCCATGATTTTCCCCCGTAGGTCTCCATAACTAGGGATCCACATCCGCCAGAAGCGGGTTCTAACTCCGAGAGTGTTCTCGCCCCACTAGACCTTTCATCCTTTTGGAGTTAAGGCGATCTTCTTTCAATGCTTCATCTTGAAACTCCTTGACCTGTTTCATCACGTCAGAGGTCATCACCAACTGGTAAGCTTTCACTCGGATCGGCTCGGGTCTCTCCTTTCGGCTAAGGGCATCCACCACCATATTGGCCTTACCGGATGGTAGTTGCTCTCACAATCATAATCTTTGATCAACTCTAACCACCTCCTTTGCCTCATATTGAGATCCTTTTGCTCGAAGAATTACTTCAAGCTCTTATGGTCAGTGAAGATAGTGCACTTCATCCCGTACAAGTAGTGCCTCCAAATCTTCAATGCTAATACCACAGCCGCCAACTCCAGATCATGAGTAGGGTAATTAGCCTTATGGGTTTTCACATGTTGAGACGCATAAGCTATTACCCTCCCTTGCTGCATCAGCATGCAACCCAACCCCGAATAAGAAGCATTCGAATAGACCACTAAGTCTTCGCTCCCTTCGGGTAACGTTAAGACAGGAGATTGAGTCAATCTCATCGTTAGCTCATCAAAAGCATTCTCCTGTTCTCGACCCCATACAAACTTCACCTCCTTGCGGGTCAACTTGGTCAATGGTGAGGTTATCTTGGAAAAGTCTTGGATGAATCTCCAGTAATAGCCCGCTAAACCCAAGAAACTGCGGATCTCGGATGGCGTCTTTGGAGTCTTTCATTGCATCACCGCCTCCCCCATTGCCGGGTCCACCATAATCCCTTCAGAGTTAACCACAGGACCCAAAAACTGAACCTCGCACAACCAGAATGTCCACTTGGAGAACTTAGCATACAGCTTCTCCCTTCTAAGCGTCTCCAATACCTCGCGAATGTGACCGACATGCTCTTCTTCGCTCTTCGAATAAACCAGGATATCATCGATAAACACAATCACTAATTTATCCAACATCAGCCGACACACCCGTTTCATCAAAACATAAAAGCAGCTGGCGTGTTGGTTAAACCAAAAGACATAACAAGGAATTCGTAATGCCTGTATCGCATCCAAAATGCGGTCTTTGGGATATCCTGTTCTTTAACCTTTAGCTGATGATAACCAGATCGGGATCTATCCTTGAGAACCAACTGGCACCTTGGAGTTGATCAAACAAGTCATCAATCCTCGGTAGCGGAAACCAGTTCTTCACCGTTAACTTGTTCAGCTCACGGTAATCGATGCACATCCTTAACTACCGTCCTTCTTCTTCACAAACAAGACCGGAGCACCCCAGGGAGAGATACTCAGTCGGATGAACCCCTTATCCAGCAACTCTTGCAACTGGACCATAAGTTCCTTCATCTCGGAGGGAGCTAGTCGATACAGTGCCATGGCAACAGGTTGGGCACCAGGTATCAAATCGATCTGGATCTCGATCTCGCGGTCCGGTGGCATACCTGGTAGATCCTCCGGGAATACGTCTGGAAAGTCACACACAACCGGTACATCAGAAAATCGTGGTACTAACGCATCCACATCCTTCACGTTAGCCAGGTAGGCACTACATCCACTCCTCATGCACTTCTCTGCAACCACCATTGAAATTACCTTCGGAACCGTACTGACCCTATCGCCGTAAATCATCACCGAACTCCCATCAGGTGCAGTCAAACAAATCATATTCTTGCAACACACAATATTTGCCTCATAGGCTGCTAGCCAATCCATCCCTAGAACCACATCGAATCTGCCTAGGGGCATCATGATTAATTCAGCAGAGAACCTGGCCTTCCAACTCTATGTCATAATCCTTTATCTGTTCAGAAATTCGGGTAGACTTACCAATGGCAGTTTCTACATCAAAAGGCTCATCAATACTTTTACTTCTAACAAACAACTTAACACAAAAGGCAGCAGAAATAAAACTCTTACTAGCACTAGAATCGAAAAGCACAGAGGCACAAATTTGGTTTACAAGGAAGGTACCTAAGACAACATCGGGGTCCACCCTAGCCTCCTCCCGGGTCATAGTAAATGTTCTGGCTTTTGCCTTCTACCCTTCCATCTCCTTCTCGATCCCCTTTCTCTCCCCGGAGTTCTCAGCCATCGGTTTCTTGCAATCCCTGCTCAGATGGCCTTCTTCACCATAGTTGTAGCACCTCATCACCCTACAATCCCTTGCCATATGACCAGGCCTCCCACATTTGAAGCAGACGTTCAGTCCCCACTTACACTCTCCCATATGTTCCTTCCCGCACTTACTACACCTCTTCGTCCCTATACCCACTGACACTACCCTCCGGTCATCCACCCTTGCCTTTTTATTGTTCGGGGTGAAACCACCACGACCAAATCGTTTTCCGTTCCAGTTCCTATCACCACCACCCTTCTTACTCACTTCCACTATTGCCATCTCCTCCCTTTCATCATATAACCTCCCCGCCAAATCAACCACCAACCTAAACATACTCGGCCGGGCGGCGATCATGTGCCTACGGATATCCGCCTGCAGACCCTGGATGTACCTCTTGATCTTTCTTGACATAGGCGTCACCTGATCTGGTACCAGTCTTGCCATCTAGTTGAACTTAGTCATGTACTGCTGGTGTGTCATGGTTCCCGCCTCCAACTGTAGGAACTCTCTCTCAATCTTGTCGAGTTCTCTGGGAAGACAGAACTCCTCGATCACCATCTTCATTAGTTCACTCCACCTCATTCTCCTAATCGCCCTGCTACCCTCGGCCAAGACAATATTGTCTCACCAGCATAAGGTCGAGTCCACGAATGAGTGGGTAGCAAACTTCACCTTTTGATCCTCCCCACATTCGCTGATATCCAACACAGCCTCCATTTCTCTCACCCATCGGTGAGTAGTAGCAGCATTCCCATTTCCATCAAAGGTCGGGGGCTTGCATATTTGGAATGCCCCATAGCTGCACCCCTTTGCAGTTTCCTGCACCACTTCCTCTTCCTCTTCGTCACTAGAGACAACCATCTCAGTTTCTAGTTGCTCCCTTTCACCTGAACCTCTCTCCTCGCCCCCTCTCCCAACAGTTTTCTTCCTCTCCTCTTTCTCTTTCTTTTCATCCTCCCTCACAACACTAATAACCTCGGTCACCACAGACGGCATAATCATCTGCATGACGTGATGAACTTCCTCCACTACTGCCTCCTTCACAGAGCCTCTCAGGTTAGCACTCTCATCATCGCCTTTATGGTGATGAAGCTCGGGCTCTGCAGGAGTCGTCTCAGCAGGAGTCGTCTCAGCAGTCTTAGCCTTGTTCCTTATGGCATGTGGTCCAACACCAAGACCACCCCGTACTCCACCTCGAGAAGCCTTCGAAGATCTACCACCAGCCATCCTCTAAACACTATAAGATTCAAACACCAACACGGTCATTCAAGGTAATAGCTTAGATTATGTCAAGTATAGTACGTCCCTAATTATAGTGGCCAGTTGTGATTAGCCGCTTACTTTACTCTTCATCCCCAAAGCATTTACTATCCTGACTACATCATTATCCAAATCTACTAAGAGTACATAAATCAAGCAGCACGCGCACAAAATACCGGTTAACTTCAAGAAAATTACCTGATGGCTCGTAGCTACTTGGGCTGGCATCCTTCCATTTAGTCCCATTCTTAGTTTAAGTTTAGGTTTTGAAAATAATTTATCCAATTCTCTTAAACTTTGGCTCAGATACCAACTTGTAAGGCCCCAAACTTGGATTCAGTGGAACCGGAGTACATCAGCTTCAAAGCATCAAAGAGTTCTTTGGCGGTCTCGCATTGCTTAAAGCCTGCCATTATGGAGTTTGGTATGGTAGTAAGCAACACGGTCATCGCTTTGTAGTTGATTTCTATCCTCTTGAAGTCTTCATCAGAGTACTCTTCAATAGCTTTCTCAATCATGGCGCCACTACCAGCCAAGTCCACCACCTTTGGCTTGTAAGGACCATGAGTGACAGATTTCCACATGCAGCTGCCTTGATACTTGATAAAACCTTTAATACGTTTGCACCAAGTTCCAAATTCATCAGGGGTGATGATAGGAGCCTTGGTCATGGTTCCTATTTAAGACTCAGAAAATTTTTGATTAAGAGCCATTTGAGTGAAGTGAGTAAGTATGAAGAAACGAGGGTGATTTGGGATGGTTAGATCTCACAATCAAGAGCCTAAAAGCTCTGATACCAATTGCAGGATTGGTGTTGGTCTCTCAACACAAGTTTTGTATCTCACAATCTCACCAAGTCTCACTCAGTTGATGAAGAGGAATCTCTAACTAAGTTGACAATAATATAATAAGTTGATGAACATAAGAATGGTTTTCAAGATACTTGTATATATTATTTCTCAACTCAGTATTACAAGACTCTTACAAGCATGGTTACATAAGTTACAATGAGAAACTATATATACTACTATCTACATCCGGTTATACTTAGAAAACCAGTTGTAATTTACCGCTAAGCAAATACTACATTGCTAGAAGTAAAATATCTAAGATAAAATAATATCCTAGAGTAGGTAGTCATGACGGGTTCATGACTTTCCTTTTGTCACCAACTAAGTATGGTAACTGTACTAACTCAAAAAGGTAAACAGCGAATTAAAGTATGGTCAACTACATGGGAGTGGGAAAACGCCATGAGTGTATCCGAGTTGTCAGCGGATGTCAGACAGCCCATACTTATGTCCACTGGTTTATAGTTGATTCTTCCGAAGGAAAAATGGCTTCGGAAGAATAAGTTCTTCCGAAGCCATTTATACTTCGGAAGAATCAACTTCTTCCAAGTCTTCTGCAAGTCTTTGTGACTTCATTCTTCGAAAGACTTTGTCTTGGATCTTCTAAGTGTGAATGCTTCATAAGGAGAATTACTTGGTCTTCATAAACTTCGGAAGACTTGATTCTACCTTCGGAAGTTCTTCATATACTTCGGAAGTAAAACTACTTAGTCTTCAGAAGACTTAGTTTTCCTTCAGAAGTTCTTCATACTTAAGCTTTGGAAGATCTTCCTTGTCTTCGGAAGAGCAGCTTTAGCTTCGGAAGACTTCTTCAATTGTAATTCAAAAATATTCTAAGTGTTGTTTTGGTTGCACCAGCCTCATATGATCCAACAAGTTGTTTATATCATCACTCATATAAGCCATGTTTATTTTAGGAGAAAATTGTTCATAAATGATATTCCTTAGAAGTTTTGAAAATTGCAGATATTTATTTTCTTTCAGAAGACATTAAGTTGACTTCGAAAAAAAATTATATTTTCAAAACTAATAACTACTTCCTAAGAAATTTACCTTCGGAAGAAATTCTGATATATCTTATGAAGTTTAAATATGCTATTAAGTACTTATATGTTTTGAAGGACAATTTTCTCCCGAAAGCAATTAAGTCTCGAAAGCTTTATTTGTTTTTTGAATAAAACTTCTGAAGTTTAATATCTTCCAAAACTAAATATATCTCAGAAGCAAAATACTCTAAGTATTTTTATTCCTAAGTAATTCTTGTAAAGCTAAGGAATATATTCCAAAGTCAAATTGCCTTCGAAAGTTTTGACTTTCGAATACAAATTACATTCGGAAGATTTTCTACTTCCAAGATGACTAACTATTTTAGCACTTTTTCATAGGTGGGACTGACATTCGGATTTCAAAGTTTATCCTTTTGCTTTAACTTTGTCTCAAATCCAACCATATAAATATTTGTACAATGGTTCCCCCTCTTTCTCCTTCCTATTCATCTACAAACATTCTAACCCTAAATTCACCCACAAAACCTCTTTGTTCTTAGCTTTCTTTATACCAAAGCTTTCTAAAATGTCCAACCGTGAACCCCGAAACCAAGCCAATTTTTCCATGCATCTTCACAGGCAACATAATCAAGTTGCTCTGTTATCATCTGAGAAAGATTCAGGTTTCATAGATGTCTACCATCTCCTTGCTCAATCCAACTACCTCACCGTTTTAACCATCGACCCTCCACTATATGAAGAACACTTACTGGAGTTTTGGAGCACTTGCCAAGAGTTGATCTTGGACGGTGAGAAGGCATTGTCTACCAAAGTGCAAGGGAACTCAATTTTCATCGCTTCAGCCACAATCAATACTCATCTACGACTGGATAATGAAGGCGAGCTGTACTTCCCCAAATCTGCTGTAAATGACTCATTTCGGCGGATGACCTATGCAGGAGACTACACTGTTAGAACCTTCAGGAAGGGTAAGGTCTTTTACTAGTGGAAGTACCTTCTCCATGTTGTTATTCACTCTTTATCAAATAAACATGAAGGATGGGACCAGATGCCTGAGAACTTATCATACATAGCCCATGGAATGGTTCAAAGGGTCAAGTTCAAGTACTTTCGATTTGTTTATACAAACTTTTTTAAAACTTGGACTCCTTAGATTACTACATGTTTCCAAGATATGTCCAGCACATTCTTAACTGTGAACTAGGCTCACAGTTAAGGGGAACGTGTACTAATCTTAAATTAGGACAGATGAAGCCCATCATATTTAAAATTATGAGAAAGACCACTATTGGCTTCTCAGGGGTAGAAACAGCATTGGTTCCAAATATGTTAGAGCTCATTGCTCAAGGTGACAACTTGGCAGCACCAGCAAATGTTAAACCCACACCTTCTACATCTGCACCACCCACACAGCCTCAAATAACCATCACCTACACCAGAAAATTCAAATGAATCCCTACTAAGTCTACTCAGATTGAGTAGTTCCTCATACAATCACCCATGTAGTAGAAAGTGGAACCAAGAGCTCCCACTTCCCCTGAGTAGCAAACCACTCTCTTTACTTCATTAATCAGTGTTGAGTTTGCTAATGCTCAGCCTGATATGCTTATTTCCTAAACCTTAAGCCTTCACTCTAAGTATCAAAACTCAAGTGATCAGCCTTTAGGGGTTAGTTACCATCCATAGCCGTTAGACTTAAACCAACCCATCCCTGACCTTCAATTCTATGATGATTATGATATGGGTTTCAGTGTGTACCATGAGTCTTTCTTCTCCTCCCCTGCTCAAGAAGAGATGAGTGCTCCTGCAACACCTATATCTAGCCCACATCATCCACCCCTTACTGAGGTGGACTTCCTTAAACATGTTCAGAAAGTCCATATGGAAGAGGCTCTCACTTTTACAAGTGATTACATCATTAAGACCTCAACCATGACAACCTAGCCCTTGACACTTCTCTTGAATCTGTCATGGAGCAGGGGAAATCCAACAGCCAAGAACCACAAGCTGGTGGTGAGGAAGAAGACTTTGGTCCTATTCTCTCATCCCCCCATGATTCTTCTAATGAATATAAGGGGAGTCTGCAACTAAAGTTGAAACAACTAACCAAGACATGTACCTATTTAGTTTTAAAGGTAAGTCACTTGGAATCTCGGGAGGCAACCTTGCAAAGGCAGGTTAGTGACCAGCAACTTGAGATCACCGATCTATAGGGAAAGTTAGCTGAGAGACCTGTTACACAAACTCAACTAGGTCCACAAGAACCTATGGATATAGTTAACATAACCCTTAGCTCTCCTGTGCAAGAGGGTGATGCTACAAAAAAGGGGGGAAAAGTACTACCTAGAATCACAGAACCTAGGAGTTCTGCCTAGAGTATGGACACAGAGGCCTTACCATCCTCACTTGCAGTTGTCCATACTCAACAACCTACTCAAGTCCATATTGATGTGGATGACCTGATACAAAGCTTATTTGAGGATGGAATTCCAAGATCTATGTCTACCCCATCCTACCTTGCTGAAAATATAATAATAGGATGGAGTTATGATACTGATAAAAGAACCTTGGTACTCTCTAAATCTCAGGGGCAATAAGAAATCTTCAACTTTCAAACGCTGCGATACTATAAGAGCTTTCCTCTGGTTGATCTACTACTTACCAACCCAAGTCAAAACAAGCAAGCTGACAGGTTAGCAGATAGAATTCAGCAAAGGGTGTTTGAAGAGTTCAGAAGAAGGTCCTACCTATATAGACAGAGGCTAGCAGGAAAAATTATTGGTTAACTTGATACTTAGGCAGACCCTAAGATTAGCTTCGAAGGGGAAACCTCAATTGAAGGCCCAGCAGTTGAACCTGTGAACCTTGTGATAGGAACTGCTTCAACACCAGTACCCTTAGTGAGGCACCAGCTGGTGAAGGTGTCTCACAGTCTCTCCATGGCTAGAGCTCAAGTTCTACACCAAGTGATTAAGGCCAAAGCTCTCTCCACCTTAAGTCGTATAGGCCAATGATTGAAAAAAGGAAGAGGATTGTGCCCTCTAGGAAGATTGAGTAGGAGAAAAGGGAAAGGAAGAGCAAGGCAAAAGCAGAGAGAACTAGTGAGACCCCTAGCTTCATGGAAGCTGCAATCAGGGATGCCCCCAAGCCAAACACTCAGGAGGATGAGTTAAGGGAAGCCACATTGAACTACTTGGGGTATAGAAACTATAATATATATGAAATCATCTCTCTTCCCTTGAAAAAACTTAACTAACTGGCTGACGCTAAAGTGCCAAAAGAGATGAAGGAAGCTGAGGCTGCAGAGTTGCTCCTTAAAATTAAAGAAGAAAGAAAAAGAAAGAGACTTTACAAAGCTTCTACCCTCTCTCCAGTTCAAGAAAGCCTTAAGACAGAGGCTGTGGCAGCTAAACAAGAAGCTTAGATAGGTAGGGAACAAGACAGACAGAACATGATCACCTACCTGAGTGCCACAAGCTTCTATCAGGCAGCAGACCTACTTCCCTTGTCATATGAATACATTGAGTTTGAGTACCTCAAGCAGCTTGAGCAAAAAGTATTGAAAGAATAAAAATCTGCTAAGAGGAAGATGAGGGAAAAGGCTACAAAGTCAAGAGCCACCATCCGAGCAAATCAGAAGAAGTCTACTAACAGACTGAAGATGGTGAGCTTCTTGAAGCTATATGCGTTCTCCGGAAGGAGACTTTGTCAAATGTATCTATCCACTATGGATGAGCTCATTAGAGTGATCAAGCAAAATATTAAGAAGGGTGAGCTGGTAGACTTGCATTCTCCATCAAGTCAGGCTGCACCTGAAGCAGAGTTCAAGGTTGAACCCCAATAGATAATACAACTTGGACCTGGTGCTGCATCTCTGCTAGCTTCATCTTTTGACCCACAGCAGGGTCCTGATCCTTCTCCTTTTAAACCTGTGAATGAAAAGGACCCAACTAAGAAGGAAAAACAAGAAACGTTTGGTACTCAAGACCAGCATACTCAGTTAAAATACAGAAAGAGAAAGATCACCTTTAGAAGGGACAAAAAGAAGAAGAAGTCCAAGGCATCCACCTCTGCATCTCAGGATGGGTTAGAACATCCTAAGGGTGATCAAGAAGAGCCTGATCATCCAACTCCAATCCAAGTAGAGTCTCTTGTTGCTGAGAGACCCATCTTGTCTTGGGCATTTGCTACTAACCCAGACAGATGTTATGTCACTAGAGATCAAGGGGGTCAAGATGTGTACTTCTGGGAAAACATACTCCTTTGCATGATCTCTATAACATGAGAAGATACTTTGAGAGTCTGAGGAATCCTAACTAATTGATGATGAAGGGAATGGTCTTGATTCTGATGAGTACTGTCAACAGATAAAGATTAAGACTCAAAGCTATCCTCCAGTTTTGGTAGCATCAGCCTAGGGGAGTTTGTAAGAGTTAAGGTTGATGCAACCAAAGAGCTCTCAGCATGCACATATGAAGTACAAAAAAAGTTACTTCGTATGATTTGATACAACTAAATGAAATTCACTAAGTATCAAATCTTTCAAAGCCAAAAGACCATTTCTTCCGAAGCCAAAGATGAATCTTCCAAAGCTTCAAAACAAAGTCTTTTGAAGCCAAGAAACTGATTTCTTTCGAAAATAGAGAATACATGTTTTCTCTGACTTACTTTTGACAAAAGCTGAACCACTTTCCGTTGCCATCTCTGAAGTTCACTAACTTATACAAGTTGGTGAAAAATCCATACTTTTATCAACTGTAGATTGTGGTCATAGGTTCTGTAACTTTCTACTTATGTACTTTTATCCTTTTTGTATTAGATAAGTATGTCAGCTATGACATGTCATAATCAGCAGTAAAAAGGCAATCTGCCTTTTGACTTTACATTGATCTTGTTGTCTAGATTAGTGTTTCCAGCTGACCTTTAAAGTATGGATGGCTGTAAAATGTAGCATAAAGTATCTCAGGTAGCAGTGCATAGGACTAAGCCTTGTAACACATTGTAAAACACTTGAGAGCAATATACAACATTCTTGAAAACTATATTATTGTGTTTTGCTTGGTTCTTTACTTGTGTTCATTGTTTTAATATAGTTGGTTCCTATTTGATCTGGTTCCTAATTGACCCCCTTCACCAAAATACAGATTGAAAAGTAATATTTCTCTCTATTTCACTCACAACCACTTATAACCATACCATATAATATAGGAAATACACTCACATCAGTTTAGAGAACGGGTTGTAAATGCTCTAACTAGTCATAAATGGTTAGTGGGTTTGCAATAAATGATTTAAACTCATAATAGATTGATAGGTCAATTATATATTATATATACTAGTTGAAATGTCAGCGCGTTGCAGCGGTACGGCTGTTGCGCGATTTTTTGGGAATTCGATTTTCTCAGTATCGCCTCAGGGCGTTATGACTTAAATTAAAAAATCAAAATATAATCATTGAAAAAATTGATTGAAAGAAAACAATTATGTATATTACAAAAGTCTTTAAGACAACTATATTATCCCAACAAGATTAGTGAAAGCATGGGTGGTATTTGTGATCGGAAATCACTTACTACCTAGATTTTAGGGGGGGTTTCGTTTTATGAATGTAAGTTAGAGTTTTATGATTATGGGATGCAGCTTTTAATGGTGATTTGCAAAGACCGGAGAAAGTTAGTGAAGAAATTCTCACCACAAATTACCATCTTGATTGTTATTAAGTTGTTAACAACCGTAAAGGGAAAGGGGAAGAGGGATTAGTGTCAATCGCAATGCATGAACGGCATTGAAAGTAAATGGCGGTTTTGTTTGGGCGTATGTATATGCTTTAGCATTTGTATCGTAAGCATCATATGTTATGCTTTATTGTAGGGGCATAAATGGAATAAAATGATAATTTTTTAGAATTTAAGCACAACTTTTCATATGGGTGTCTTAATTCATATGTAAAATTATCATTCTATCCAACTTTTACTTTTATTATAAAAGATATAGATAAATATTAAAATTATTAAACTCACAATATACCCCTAGAAAAATATTAGTATTATAGTTATTAAAAATATGAAGATATATATATATATATATATATATATATATATATATATACAAGTTATATAATTAGATATTTTAATAAAATAGTACTTAATTTAAATAGTATTTAATTATAAAATATAATTAGTAAATATAAATTAAATTGATCTAGTATCATAAATAAAATAAAATTTAATGAAGTAATTTAAGTAATATCATATTATTAAATAACGTATTAAAAATATTTATTAAATACATGAAAGAGACAAGAACAAAATATCAAGGTATATAAAATTTAGTAGATAAATTTACCATATTACCCCCAAAATGTCTTTAAATCTTAATCAATTCTTTATTTTACTCCTCTTAAATGTCTTGCACTACTTTGTACATATTGTTTCAGATTTAGTATCCTTGCCAAAATTACCACTGTATTCAAAGAAATTTATTATATAGTAGTATAGATATAAGTATTTAAATAAATAATACTTAATTTAAATAGTATTTAGTTATAAAAATATGATTAGTAACTATATATATTTAAATATCAATTTATATTATTATAAATTAAATTAAATTTAATGAATTGAATTAAATAATATCATATTATTAAATGCTGTTTAATAATATGTATTAAATAATACAATAATTAAAAGAAGTTAATTAAATGAGTGCACAAGTAAAACTATTGTATAAAACACTTATACTTTATGATTAAAATGTTGTATAGGTGTCTTATACTTTGAATAAAACTACCATTTTATCCTTTTAATATGAATTATATAGTAGTATACATAGTTTAAAATCAAACTAAATGAATAATTGGGTTTTTGTTGTTTGTATTTTGACCTCATATTTTGTGGGTTTTTGCATTTTGGTCTCCATTCCCACCTTCTATATACATGCATAAAAGTAGGAATCTTTTGGAGGCCGGCCGCCGTATCCTCACCTCCCGTGTGTCATCTTTTCTTGATGACGGTCCTCCAACTGGACCTACGATCAACGAATTGGAGTTGTTCTGGACAGACAAAAGTGTAACCGATGGTGCCAGTGGTGGTGGCAGTGGTGGTGGCAGCCGACCGCCATTCCCTCGCCACCGAGGGGACCTACGATCAACGGATTGCAGTTATTCTAGACATTACGTCGTCTCTTTCAAGAAACATAAAAAACATTCACCATGACATCCATTTCGGCATTAATGTGTGACATACCAGCGTGGCAACGCCCGCATGGTAAAATACTAGTTTTGTTAATTATATTCAACAAGAACACAACCATGTTTAATTAAAGGGTTAAACATATCGACCTTAACGCAACACGTGTTCAAATAATGTAGAAGCTACGACAATTGTAAACCTCATTATTTTCATATGCTATCAGTAATCACGGACCCTACGTTGTTACTTTTTGGAGACTGACACCTCTGTTATTACATCAAACAACAATTGAATAGACATTAAAACTTTAAGGGATTGGATTTGCCCGGTCTATCTTGAAGACAGTCAAAAAATTCCCTATCATGTTATCCAAATGTTTGGATCCTTATTGTAATGATACTGATTTGTAATCATAATTAGAGCATTAATTATTTATAAGACAGAAAATTATTTGTGGGTCAACCGTCAACCTAGCCCTGCTGGGCCATTTTAACCGGTACCATATATTGACCCGCCTCAGTCGTTACCTAACCTACCCATTTTGTGAATTCTATGTTCATGTCTACTTAAGCCTTAACATGCATGTCTCAATCATTTATGCATATTGCAGTTATCAGTCATTTGCTTAAAAATGAGCATTTTGTTGAGTTGCTCGGTTATTGCTTGGAGGGGAACAACCGAATCTTGGTATATCAGTATGCAACCATGGGTTCTTTACATGATGTGTTACATGGTACATACAGCTTCTTTTATTTTTGGCAAATATGAATTGTGACCACACAAGTCTATGGGCTTTACCATCTCATGGTTAAACCCTTAAAACTTAAAAATATTAAACAAAAAGGCCTTTAATATAAAGTTTAGGGACTTAGTCATGTAAAAAGAAAAAGACTTGATGACCTATATAAGCTTAGAGATTTAATTTATGAAAAAAGATAGGAGTTGTTAAAAATAACCTTTTTTGTTGAGTTTTATACGTTTAAGTTACGTGGGAATTCAGCAGAAGTCCATATGTTTCTTTTTACATTTGTCCTGATCTGGTTTAATGTCTTTTTGTATGTATTTTGTGTTTATAAGGAAGAAAGGGTGTACAGGGGGCAAAACCAGGCCCAGTGTTGAACTGGACTCAGAGAGTTAAAATCGCATATGGTGCAGCAAGAGGACACGAGTATTTACATGAAAAGGTTCAGCCTTCGATAGTGCATCGTGATGTTCGGTCCAGCAATGTTTTATTATTTGATGATTGTCAAACCAAGATTGCTGATTTTAACTTGGGCAATCAATCTTCTGATACTGCAGCTAGACTACATTCGACTAGAGTTCTGGGAACTTTCGGCTACCACGCTCCAGAGTAAGTATTTTTATTGCCAATAGAATTGCCAAGTGGCTTAGATAACAAATCAAAATGATTTTGTTCAAAGGTTCTTTATTATAAGTTGGATGGACTCACAACACTCGGTTACAAAAACTCTTCTTACAGTAATAGTCTGTAGCCTTTTTTGACTTGTTCAAACATATATGTATTTAGGGTCTATTTTCATTTTGTCCTTCCATTGTGGTGTAATGCCAATATATTTTCTTGAGTGTTTTAACTGCTGTTTTTTATGCGTCTGATTCAAACCTATATAAAAGACCGATTACACTCCGTTATTTTAACTTTCTTAGTAGCATAAATGCACAAGTATGAGAACGTTTGTACATAACCTATATGCTTTGATTCAAGTATGCAATGACAGGGCAGATAACTCAGAAAAGTGATGTTTATAGTTTCGGAGTTGTTCTTCAAGAACTTTTGAGCGGAAGAAAGCCAGTTGACCCCACATTGCCAAAAGGACAACAAAGTCTTGTTACTTGGGTGCATCTATTTGTCTTGCTACTGATAATCTATAATACACCAGTTTTTTGACTTTGCTATATATCAACCAAAGAAAACAAATAATGTGAACCAGATCAAACTTTTCATAGGCAATTGGGTCATTTTAGTTTCAATGTTCTCTGAAAATAAAATTTTTAATTCAGTTCTTATTAGCACACCTGGACACACTGTGTGACCCCTCAAGCTGATTACAATCTTGCTTGCAACAGGCAACTCCAAGGTTAAGTGAGCACAAAGTAAAGCAATGTATTGATCCAAAGTTAAACAATGACTACCCTCCAAAGGCGGTTGCTAAGGTTGATATATGTTTATATATTATTTCGTTTGTGTTATGTTTTATCTCTAATGGACCAAACAGATAAAATAAAAAGTAAGGAAACATGTCAAACGAATTAAAAGTGGGCTAAAATGTCTTTCTAATGCATAAAACATCCTATATGATATGTTAAATTTATTAAAATATTTTGATTTCTAGTAAAAAGCAACCATGAAATTTATTGAATTCACATATAGGTTGCTGGATTCTCTTATTAAGGTACATTTAAAAAAGTTTAAGGACTTAAATGTTAATAATATAGCGCAGAATTTATCATTTTAAATATTAAAAGTTGAAGAACATAATAATGCAAAACCAAAGTCCAAAGACCTGTTACCAAGATTTGCCTATATTCTAATCATGGTTAACACACTAATTATTATTTTAGTTATTATTATAGAATAAGTAGTAATCTCATGCGGAAAGCATTTCAGCTTAAAGCCACCTGACCCGACCGGTTTCTAACTTAACCCAATTAGATCGATTACCAAACTTGTAATTACCAGCCACCCTCTTTTAGAGGCACAAAAACACACCATGATATGAACCCAAGAATGAGGGTCCGACCTGGCTGCTGCTGGATAAAAGAAACTCAAGCGGAGGGAAACCAGGAGCGGGAAAACAATTGAAAATTCAGCAAAATTAAGGAGTGGGGTTAATTGTTCCCGCCAATGTTTAGTTTAAATAGGAGTGTACTTGCATCTTAGAGAAAGGTTTTTGGTTAAGTTTGTGTTAGTGTTATTGTATTGGAGATTTGCCCTCTCGAATGTGGCGGTTCTTGTAATCTGTTCTAGTGAATCAAAGCTTGCCGATTCCGGTATCTAACACACTAACTAAGGTGCTCTTCTTTGTGTTATCAGATGGCAGCAGTTGCAGCATTATGTGTTCAATATGAAGCAGATTTCAGGCCAAACATGACAATTGTTGTGAAGGCTTTGCAGCCACTTTACAATTCAAAACCAGCAGCCTCAGAATCTCAAGTTTCTTAAAAATTTCCTCAAACTTGCATTTAAGTTCTATCTAGAAAACCTAGTTTGAATGTATCAGATTGATTGTAATATCATGATCCCAGAAGTAGCAGTAATTTAGATCTTGTTTGTAATTTGTTCAAATTTTCGAGTTTTGTATGATTTTAGGGATTACATTGATTGACTTGTGACGAATACTTTGGTGAGACTAGTTTAGTTTGTTTGTCCATATGAGACAAGTTTTTCTCTCAGTAGCATATATGCTCTATAACCGTGTATTATAACAGTTAGAAACGAACAAAACAGAAAACCTTTTATTTTTTATGTATAGGCAGAACTTTTGTAAATACTTCATTTTTCAAAAATGCATGTCAAGTTTGTACATTTCAAAGCATTGATAATGATACAAGAAAATATATACACGAGTATTTCATAGTTAAACAGAGAAGTCTAATTTGGGGCGACATTCACAGGTTTTTTTTATGCTTTTGCTAATGGCAGTCAAGTGATTTGGTCCCTAGTGTTCTTCAATATTTCAATGTGGGATTTTTAATTATCAAAAACTAAAATTGTATAATGTATTCATGTATCTTACTTAGAATTTGGCAAGTCGTATAACCGATCAAATTTTAAAACTTATAATGCACGCCTATAAGAACCAAGAGTTAAATTGACCGATAAATATTGCATTCAAACTCGACTTAGTGAGATATTATATTGAACCATGGATATCATTTAAATTATCTTTCTATTAAAAGGAAGAAGAAACTAAAACAAAGAAGACTTGTATGGGGAAAAGGGTAGTAATAAGCATGATACAAAAGTAGATCATTTAACATGTAAAGATCAACTATTCTAACCTTTTTTAGCTTTTGTTCATTGGTCTATTTTTCACTTCTATCTTCAAGATTTTTTTGTGACCAAACCTGTAACAATTGATGCACAAGACAAAACTATAAGATGATGGGTCAAAACTGGATCAAATGGATCAATTTGGAGGTTCCAATTTCGACCCAGTTATATACAAATGGGTTGATTTAGGTTATATTTTGTTTTTAAGATAAACAGGTTGGATAAAAGAATATAAAATCGGTCAAGTGGGTCCTTCATCTGAAATGCATTCAAATGCATAAAAAACTCTTAAGGCACTCTATTAAAAACATTTTTAATTATATTATTTTAAAGATCATATTTAAGCACTACTTATTTAAAAAGAAATCCCAAAAAGGGGATGAGAAAGTGTTTGAAGGTCGGCATATGTTTACTGGTGCTAATAAATTACTAGAAATAAGTGTAAGGAGGAGTCACGAAGAAGACATGTTTAAAGGTTGGCCTATGTTCACTGTTGCTAACAAATTACTAAAAATGTCTATGGAGGAGTCAAAAAGAAGGCAATTTAACCCATTTACTTATAAACGAGTTGAATTTGGTTATGTTTAATCTCTATTGTGTAATACATATATGCATACACACACAGCTTAAAAGCAAATAGGTTAAACGGGTCGTATTTGTCGTTCAAAAGAGTTTTAAAGGCCACTTAGATTGGTAGCGAGTGGTAAGAGTCAAACACTCTTTGGAGAAGACCAGGGTTCAAATCCTAGCATAAGATAGATTAGGAGTTGGTGTAGTTTAGGAGTAGGAGTAGATTGGTGTGCGAGTTGCCATTCTAAAAAAAGAGAGGTTTAAAGACGTCTCACATGTAATTTAAAAAAAAACTTGTAAATGAATTATTTCAAAGATATTTTCATGCTGAAATAATATAAATTCTGTAAATATCTTTTACACTAATTTAACTAATCACATAAGGTCAACGATTCTAGGTCAATCCAACGCGACCTGTTTCGAGTCAACCCAACCAGGACCCGTGCATTTTGCCACATTTGGAAATCAGGGAACAAAAAATTACGAGTTTGCAGAGGTGAATGCTTGCCTAAAAATGCAATTAACGTCTAGTTCGAGGTTTGCAACGAAATTCAGCCATCAATGCAATATGATCAGAAGACCATTCTGGAGAAGGAAGTGCAGTATCTTTCCTTAAACTATCTTCATCCAAGAGCTCCAACAAAGATTCCACAGTCAAGCTGTCAGCTGAAGATCAAATCTCATAAATGTAAAAATAAATATTTAGATATCAAGAAAAACAAAAAAATAGTACTATTACAATTAGAGGCAATTCCCTACACAAGCCTGACAACCTGTGGCGGAACCAGGATGAGGCCACTAAGTTTCAGTGTTTGCTTTATTTCAACTCCATAAACAAAAATTTCCAAGTCAGGTCAGGTCGGTTTTATCTACAAATATGTCAGAAATCCTACCGTGTCTTTTATATTTATTTTTTTCATAATATATAGTCTAATCTAGGTCCTCATTATATATTCTAGGTGCCTATTAGATCTCAGTGGTTTAGAGTTGGAAATTTGAAATTTGATTACGAATGTTAGAAACCGATTGAAAGAAGCTAAAGTATTGACAGAAGTTAAGAAAATAAAAGAAACCCAAATGAAATGCATGAAAAATGACAATTACAATAAAGAGAACTCACTGAATTCATTGATTTTCATTAAAAAACATTGAATCCATTGATAAAAAAATTGTCAAGAAAAACACTTACATAGTTTGAGCTTCTTCAGGAAAGAATGTTAAACAGACTTACTGTATGGTTGAAGGCAACAAGACAAGTTAGGATTCAACTTAAAGAACGAAAATAAGAGCCCAACTAGGAAAAAAATAGTGAAAATACTAAAAATATGGTTTGATGCTGTTATTTTCTAAGAATACAGAGCTAATTTTCATTGGACCCACTTTCCATATACTTTTCTATTCTGCAATATATTCTTTTATGGGTTCACGTTGAAAATTCTATGGGGTCAAGCAGATTTTGGCTTGCCTGTATGCTATATGGGGAAAAGAAATTCTATTAGATCACATGACCCCATACTCTTGAACCTAATTCCACCCCTGCTGACAACTAAATGTGTAAGGTATGCTCGGCTTTCTCTATTTCACTACCACTCCCTCCATCACAAATAATTGTAAGATTTAATGATAAGAGTAATTTACGATGTGAATAAATAGTAAATTATAAAGATCCATATTTAAAAGTGGACAGTTATTTTGTGATGGAGTAATTCATTAATGGATAAGAACTAGTCAAACAATCAGACATCTGATATTTATTTGTTGCGACTTCAGACAACAAAAGAAGAGGAATAAAAAGAATAAAGATGTACCTGAGTAAAATATGTAATCAAGGGTGCCAATGAAATCCCTTGTGCAATTTGTAAATAACGCTTCATTTGTAGCGGGGTCCACTCTCTTCTTTTGTTGCTCATAACCAAGACCACCCCCAGTTCTTGCAAAAGACGAATATGCACTAACCTGTAAAACAGAAACCCATGATCAATATCAAACTTTATAAAAAAACAATTTAAGGAAAATTTTGAAAATAATTAAAGATATATATTACCAAGGGCAAAGTGTGAGTCAACTTAGTGGTGGGTCGAAGAATTCCAAGCGGGTCAACTGCTAGATCTGGATGCATTGGGTCAACTTTCCCAATTGCTAGAAGAGCATGAGGAGCACTGCAACCCAAATTTAAGAATCAATATATTATGAAATTAAAATGCTTCTTATAATTTAATAACTTATATTACAGGAATTTAAATTAAAGAAATAGAGAACAAACCTTCCAGGAACAGAATTAAAATCCCCACAGACTAACATCGGTATATCTGCACAAGCAGCTCTTTTTTCCAAACCTTTTAACAGAGTATGAACCTGAAATATCACATGAGCACATTGGCATTTTTTAAAAATATATAATTTTAATTAAAACTAGTTCTTCCAATTATAGCTAAAGAGAATGACCGGCCATAGTTTAACATCCTTTAGATCTTCTTGGACATTCACATGAGTATTTGCCTACACAACATATAAGAAATAGTTAATCGAGAGTGCAGCAATCCAAAAAACGAAATGATGTTTAGCAGAAATAAAAATATTTTATATATCTACATCCATATTGAAAGTGGCCATGTAATTTTGAACAATCAAAATTAAATAATCAATTGTAACAAAACGAAGTGTGGGAGATAGCGTAAGAATGCGTTTTTGCTGTTTGAAGTTGCAATAAACAGATAATTATTTAACTGCGGGTTCTATTTATTTACATAAAATGTGAGATTGGGCGTAAAACCCTCTCAAACTGAGTTAGAAGTAGCGGCAATTACAAAATTTTGTTTTACCCTTGAAAATCAGTTTTTCCTTTTAACTTTTTAGCAACAAGTATAAACTGATTATTTGACCCCTAAATAATTAAACATTTACATAAACTGTTATTGCATACCACACAAACAAGTTGCCACTTCCCTGGGTTATCAACACCATGGTTATTGAACTTTGCTTCTAGGACAACAATTAATGCAATATTATCCTGTTGCATTTCATAAAGTTTTCACTAGAAGTAACTCATCAAATAAAATAAAAACAAGCAATAACACAAGACGATTTAGAGCAGTTTTTTTCTGAGCACTAGGAACTAGAGCATCAGTCAAAGATTATGCAGCTTTAGTAAACTCAACCTGCAAATTCAGACTTACGACTAGTTAGTACCTTAATGGTACTGAAATGTTAAATAAAAAAACATATTTTATACCTCGTATTTTTTGACATGTGAAAATCTATCTCTCTGGAAAAATGTAGCACATCCATCAATAGTCATCATACTACCATTGAAAACCTGCAACCAAACAAAAACTACAAAAATCAACAATGAATTATCTTAAAAGAGGTGGAAAATAGGCAGGCCAAGCCTAGAAACCTTTTTATCCATTTTCCAAATATCATAAATAGAAAAATCTTAAATATGATAACAGAAACTAGATTATTACAATAGAAGTTCAACTTTTCGAACAATTTTATTTGTTTGACATAAAAGATGATCCAAAATCAGCCACCTGTAAAGATATTAATAAAAAAGAGCCACTTGTATATCTTAACAAATTATAAAACAAGGATAAAAGCAAGAACAAACCTCAGCTGTTTTCTTCTTATATAGAGCCTGATAGCCATGTTTGTCCAGCTCAGGTGCAAAAAACTCCTCAAAATGATCACTTTGAACCTGAAAAAAAGCTAAAGCATTTTTAGCTTAGCTTTTTAACCAATCAAAGTCAACTTAGAGGGTGTTTGGATGTGCAAAATGAAAATAACTATGTCATTATGAACAATCTGAATCAAATAATCAACTGTAATAATACGTGTCATAAAAGATTGCTTTGGATTTGCTTTTGTTGTTTAAAGTTGCAACAATCAAATAATTAATCATTCAAGTATTTGACTTTTTCTAAATATGTAAGAAATTAATGCCTAAGTAAGCAAAGAACAACATTATTGTAAAATAAGGAGTTACGTCTTGTGAGATGGGAGAAAATGTCTGAAGTTTAGATATATCCGTAAATAGTAATTTATATTGACCCTTTTATGACCAGTTTTCTTAAAAGCTAATATGAAACTGATCATCAAATCCTATCTATACTTCAAAAACTGATGCATCAGGTAATCAATCTACCTCTTGAAGACAAACAATATCTGCTCGATATCTAACAATTTCTCGTAACAAATTTTGCCTGCGGTATGGCCAAGAAAGGGCCCATGAGGGACAAGAACCATATAAATCACCCGTGGCAAACGTATCTGACAAGATATTATACGATAACATAGTAAAAGTACCTGAAGACGAAACCCGTCCATCTAAATCCAAATTACCCGACGCCACATCAGCATTACTAACTGAAATCAACCGTCGTGGGCTTGGAGATGGAGCTGGGATCACCCGTGATGTTAGTATAGTATTCAATGATCCAACGATTGATTTTGTCTCTACATCAACCACCGCACATTCAAATTTCAAAACATGACCAATATCATCAGCGGTCGGTGTGTAGGTTTTAGACCCACAAGGAGCTTCCCACCGGAATCCCAAACACCCCAAAGGCATGATTGGCTGTGCATTCAAAGACGTTACAGGAAGTATTATTAGACCAAACGACATCATTTTGCTACATTGTTTGAGCAAAATTTGGCATTGTGTTGCTTTTACTCCAGCAGTGAACATAATCAAGCAACTACATCAAGCAATAAAGTATAATATCTTTAATCATAATATTGATAGACATGAAGAAACTTAAACAGCTTCAAGTTCACTTAGAAATATATAATCCACAAATGACTAACCACTTGTATCTCAAGAAATAGCCCTCAATAGGTGAAGATTCAGGCACATCGTCGGTGAAAACAGTTTGATCGGGACGACGGAGAAGCACGTACGGCGAAAGCTCGCAACCCACAATCGGAATATCTGACGGAAGGTGTACTCTCAGCACGCTCAGCATGCTTTCAATCACCACAACTTGTGATGTCAAAATAACCCAACCCTAATTCAACAATCAACGAAGATGAAAACACAACTCCGGCGATCTCAGGCAAGAATACTCGACGGACACTAGGCGGATCCGCCATTACATGTCCTCGACACCTGCCAGCCTTGCCTAATTCGTTTAAAAGGGAAATCGATATCAGAATCAAAAGCAAAAACCCTTTTTATATCTCATTGAAACAAGCTTCCGGCCTGAAGATCTTGAAGTTAATTGGAGAAATGAAGAAGCTTGAAATTGAAAAATAGAATCGATCGATTGAGTAGAAGATGAAGAGATTATGTACGTAGTAAGTTTATGATTAGGGTTTTGATTGAGGTGGCGTTTGGGATTGCTAATAAAAATTGATTTATTAATTTTTTTAATAAGTTAATAAGTTAGTATTAATTGAATTATTAACTTATTTTTTTTATAATTATCATATTGTCAAACATTATAAAATAATTTTTTTAATTTTTAAAAATTAAAAAGTTAAAAGTTGATAAAAAAAACATTCCCAAACACCCACCGGGTATAGATGGAATAAAGAGAAAACACACGAAGAGATGTGTAGTTAGATTTGGGTGTTAGGGTGTTACAACAGAAAAGAAGACGACCCTCTTTTGTTTAGCGACTCTCGTCTAAATTTTGTGTCATATTACGATCGTGTGTGTTTTACTTTTTTAATCTTCTAGCTTCAAATTTATTAGTTAGCTATTTATATATATGTTTTGCAAGACTTAAATTATGACTAGACTATTTAAATAGAGAAACACGGTTTTTTTATTAAGAAGTTCTTTTAAATACGTTTTATAATTATGTGTGCGCAACGATGCTCGAGTAATCATCACATAAATAAGCACAAGAAAAATAATTGTGGTGTTCATAATTTAATCTTATGATCGGTAATGAACCATTATAATTGCTAAATTTAATAAACTAATAATAATTACAAATAAAACCAAATCAAATCATAAAACCATTGTTTTATCAAACTTTCATTTTTTTTTTCTTAAAATTATGTTAGTTTAAATTCACAATATATACGAATCTAGTCATGCCCCTTTAGAAAACATTTTAGGTATTTTATTCCTCATTCTCTACTCAAGCCATTATATTAACATTCATGTAAGAAAAAATAATCACTTCGTATAACTCGTATCCTCTTTTGGATAGACTTTCTTTTTATCCCTCTTCATGTATAACGACAGACGTGTCTTTCTTTTTCTTCTAGTGAACAAGATCATGAGCTTTTTGTTTTCCCGTGTGTTCTGCTATCTCTTTCATGTTAATGATCATTACGTTTTCGTATTCTATATCTCCCAACTAGGAGAACTTCACCCACTTCCTCCCTCTAATCCCTACTGCCGCCTACCTCCCTCCTCCCCTCTTCACCTGTCCCATTCATCCAACTTTTCTCTTATATATTTGATCCCTTTGATCTGTTCTCACTGTTCCTCCATCATTGTCACCATACGGCAATCACATTCCTATTTTTCTATTTATATCTATACTACTATATAATATATATTAAAATAATAAGATGGTAATTTCATTCAAAGTATAAGACACCTATATAATATTTTAAACATAAAGTACAAGTGTTTTATACAATAATTTTACTTTTGCCCCCATTTAATTAACTTCTTCTAATTATTTTATTATTTCACATTATTCATATATTATTTAATAATGTGATATTATTTAATTTACTTCATTAATTTTTATTTTATTTATAATAATATAAATTGACATTTAAATTTATAGTTACTAATTGTAGGAACCTCTGAGGTTATAAGGCTGATGCAACCAAAGGATACCAAAACAACCAAGTCTTCCAACATGCACTAAGGAACACAGAAGAACTAGCTTCGGAAGTTTTACACACTCAAGTAAAATGCTAAGTGTAAATTCTTCCGAAGCCAATGTTCAGAAGAAACTACTGAGGAAACTTTACACTAAGTGTCAAATCTTTCGAAGCCAAAGACTCAACTCTTCTGAAGGTTAAAGATGAAGTCTTCCGAAGCTCTCAAGACAAAGTCTTCCGAAGCTGAATAAAGATAAGACTGATTACTTTAGAAGAGAGAGAGAAAAGACACTTTTTCTGTCAACTTTATCATAAAGCAACCTCCTATCCGCTGCATGCTCTGGTGGTTCACCAACTATCATAAGTTGGTGAAACTTCCATGCTTTATGATAAAGTAGATAAGGTCTTTGTCTGCAAGTTTATGTATTTGTTTCTTTCTTGGCTTTTTGTAATAGGAAAGTCAGTGAGCTATGGCCTGTTATAGTCACTAGTCAAAAGGCAATCTGCCTTTTGACTTTAGGCAGATCTTGTTGTCTAGATTACTCACATCCAACTGTCTTTTTGCATATTGACGGTTGTAGGTTTAGTATAAATAGTCAATGGTTCTTGTATTTCAGATATCAATGCAAACACCTGTAATAGAACCTAAGAAGCAATATACTACTTTCTTGAAAATTATTTCTTGTGTTCTTGCTCTTACTTTACTTGTGTTGTGCATTGTATCATATGTTTAAAGTTCTAAGTTCCCCATTTGAATTGTTAAGTGATCCTAAAGATCCTCCTAAGTGTGTTAACTAAGTGCAAAGTCCCTTTTTAACGGTCCTGCATTTGGTATCAGAGCATTCCAGGCTCTTGTTTGCAAGATCTCACCATCTTCAAAACCTCTTAGTAACACACATCACTTAACTCTTCAAATGGCAGCTATCTCCAAAGCTGATATGGAAACCAAAACAATGACAAAGTCCCCACTGATCACTCCTGAGGATTTTGACACTTGGTGTCAAAGAATGAAAGGCTTTATCAAGTCTCAAGATTCTAGGATGTGGGAGTCTGTTGTCCATGGACCTCATGTACCAGGCACCACTTCAGCTGTTGCTAGTGGTGGCATGATACCAAAGGAGAAGGCTGACTTTTCTGATGAAGATGGGAAAAGAATTGATATTGATCAGAAAGCCATGACAGCCCTCCAAACTGCTCTTCCAAACTGATATTGATCAGAAAGAATTGATATTGATCAGAAAGCCATGACAGCCATGACAGTCTACTTGTTGAGACACAAAGATGAAGCTTTTGAAACGTTAAAAATCTTCAAGAATGATGTAGAAAATCAACTCAACAAAACCATCAAGGTTCTTTGTTTGGATAGTGGAGGTGAATACCTTAGTGATGCTTTTCAAGATTATCTTAGGGGTTGTGGGATTGTCTTACAACTTGCTCCACCCGGAACACCACAGCATAATGGTGTGTCTTAGAGGAGAAACCGAACCTTATTGGATATGGTTCGATCTATGATGGCTAGAAGCACACTACCTCTGTCATTTTGGGGTTTCGCATTGCTCTCCGCGGCCCGTATTCTAAATATTGCCCCAACCAAGAAAGTGGATAAGACACCTTTTGAAATATGGCATAGAAGGGTTCCATCGTTATCATATTTAAAGGTATGGGGTTGTGAAGCTTATGTTAAGCAAAACACCCCAAAAAAGTTAGAAAGCCGATCCACTAAGTGTCTCTTTGTAGGATATCCCAAAGACTCGATGGGATATTACTTCTACAATCCAACAGAGCAAAAGGTATTTATTGCTCGAAAAGCTGAGTTCTTGGAAACTAAATTCCTTATGGAAGGAAATACCGATAGAATAATGGAACTTGATAAGGATCAAGAACCACAAGACGATACATGTTTGGTTGATACTAGCAATCAACAAGAGATTGTTGATAATGATCAAGTGGTTGATCAATACACAAAACATTCGCAAATCTAGTAGAACTAGCTATCCACCCGAAAGATATGGATTTTTCATGAATGGATGCTATGTAGTTGACTCGGATGAACCAACTACATACCATGATGCAATGTCCAATTCGGATTGTGACAAGTGGCTTGAAGCCATGAATGTAGAGATGCAATCCATGTACAACAACCAAGTATGGGAATTGGTTATGTTACCGCTTATCTCACAACGGTTGGATGTAAGAGGTTTTCAAGAAGAAAACCGATATGCATGGAAACTTGGATACTTATAAAGCAAGACTTGTAGCAAAAGGTTTCACTCAAACTCAAGGGGTTGATTATGATAAAACCTTCTCGCCTGTGGCAATGCTAAAGTCAATTAGGATATTATTTGCCATAGCTGCATATTATGACTATGAGATTTGGCAAATGGATGTCAAAACTGCTTTCCTTAATAGACATCTTGAAGAGAATGTCTATATGGTTCAGCCCGAAGGTTTTGTCGATCCACAATATCCTAATAAAATATGCAAGTTAAAGAAATCAATCTATGGATTGAAACAAGCATCAAGAAGTTGGAATCGATGTTTTGATGCAGAGATCAAAAGGTTTGGATTCATCAAGAACACTAATGAACCTTGTGTGTATAAGAAAGCTAGTGGGAGCATCATCACATTCTTAGTATTGTATGTTGATGATATATTACTGTTTGGAAATGACATTCCAACCATGGAAGGTGTTTAAACCTGGCTTGGAAGTTGTTTTTCCATCAAAGATCTTGGTGAAGCCGCCTATATTTTAGGAATAAAGATCTATAGGGATAGATCAAGGCGGTTAATAGGTTTAAACCAAAGTGCATATATTTATAAAATCTTGAAAAGGTTCAAGATGGAGAACTCTAAGAAAGGTTTGGTACCTATTCAAAGAGGGACAATATTGAGTGCATCTCAATGTCCAAGCTCAAAGGATGAGCAAGAAAGGATGAAGGAAATCCCATATGCATCTGCTATAGGATCCATCATGTATGCAATGATATGCACTAGACCGGACGTGTCATGCGCCTTAAGCATGACAAGCAGATATCAACAGAATCCGGGATATAGTCATTGGATGGCTATTAAGAGTATATTGAAATACCTTAGGAGGACTAAGGATATGTTTCTAATATACGAATCTGGGAAAGAGGAACTCGTTGTAAAGGGTTACACGGATGCGAGTTTCCAAACTGATCGAGATGATTCTCGATCACAATCGAGGTATGTCTTTATTATGAATGGAGGGGCAGTGTCCTGGAAGAGTTCAAAGCAGGATGTGGTAGCATTGTCCACTACAGAATCAGAATACATCGTCGCTTCATTGGCAGCACAGGAAGCTGCATGGTTAAAGAAATTCATTGCCGATCTAGGGGTTGTCTCTACCATTCAAGATCCCTTAGAGATCTTTTGTGACAACGAGGGTGCGATTGCTCAAATCAAGGAACCCGTGCACATCAAAAGACAAGGCACATTGAGCGGAGATTCAACTACATAAGAGATGAAGTTGAAAAGGAAAGATATGTATTCGCAAAGTTCATACCGATCAAAATATTGCGGATCCACTCACGAAGCTCCTTGAAAGGCCAAAGCATGAGAGTCATACTTGTGCCTTAGGACTTTGATATTCTAGTGATTGGATTTGATCTATTTAGTATTTAAATATCGGAACAATTATTATTTTGACTCATATATATATATATATATATATATATATATATATATATATATATATATATATATATATATATATATATATGATTATGATACTATGAGTTATGTTCCATTTTAGCATGTTTAAATCCATGAATATATTTATTATTCTAAATATCCGTAGTCGGTCATATTTGTGGGAACAAATATGAAGTAAGACTATTATGAACTTGGATTGGTGGATATTTATAAGGGATGAATATAGAGCAAGAGGTTGCTACCAAGGTTCATAAATATTTGTGGGATACAAATATTGGACAGACCCGCTCTCAAATTTTACTGCATGGAATTATGTAATTGATCATAAGTAAATTTGAGTAAAGGCGAATATCGTTGTATCCTCTGACCTGAGATACATATTGGGTTTTGATATTCACCAAAATATTATACTTTGATCTAGTTCTTCGCTGTTTTGAAATAATGAACAGTTCATGAGGCTAGTTTCAGGTGTGATACAAGGTGATTATGAGAAACGTATGTAGTCAAGATGGGATTCGTTCCTCTTATTCGTTGAGAGTATGATGTCTAAGGCCTGATTAAGTTAAATCAACAGAGAATGATCATATGGTGTCTCTGGATTTAACATGACATCTGTAACAAAAGGATAAATGATAGATTCACCTAAATCATTTCAAGTAAGGGACTTGAGGAAGATGATGTTATTGAATGGCACTTCCTCATGCATATTAGGGGTAGTAAACCGTTGTTAGGTGATATTTACTACTTGCATAAATTCTTTATGTATCTTGTGCAAGTGGGAGATTGTTGGGAACGATCTGCCCAAGACACATATTGAATTGATGTGGCTAGTACGTTATGATCAAAGTCGGGTCATACCTAATAACAAGCTAGACAAACACCTACAATATTATTTTATGATATGATCATGAAAATAAATATTGACACTTGAAGTATTTAGAAATTGGGTTTCTAAATATGTGCACTAGTGTTATGAATAAATTATATGGATAATTTATTCTAAAGAGAGAGTACTTTGTATTGTTATTCAAATAGTTGAACAAACAACACAAGTGTTTTATCCGCATTTCTTTTACTCATCCGCATTTACCAATGCGGATGTGTTACTAAGGAAATGCGGATGAATGTTCCTCATTCGCATTAGCAAATGCGGATGTGCATTTGGGGAAATGCTGAAGGAATTACTTCATCCGCATTTACTTATGCGGATAGTAAATGCGGATGTGCATTTTGGAAATGCTGATGGAGTTACTTATTTGCATTTGCAAATGCAGATGTACATTTGGGAATTACGGATGAAGTTTTTTCTTCCGCATTTACAAATGCAGTTAGAGTTGTTCATCCGCATTTACTAATGTGGACGAATATTAGAGAAATGCGGATGGGTTAAAGGGATGGGTCCCACCCACTTTTCTCTCACTCTGAAATTCAGTTTCATAGGACGTGTAATATATGATTGCATTCAACCACTCTCTCTGATAAGTTACAATACACACAAAGGTGCAGATCGGTGTTCCTGTAGCTTTTCTCTCGATCGGTCGAGGAAAACCAAGAACTGAACCCGATTCAAGTGAAGAAAATCCTAACAACCTGGTGTTTTATTGGAAGCTTGGGGTAGACAAGCTTGAGGTTTCTTACTTTGGAAGCTGCCGATCAAAGATCTTCCTCCTCTGTCCCATTCGAGAGGTAGATTTTAAACACCCTATGGTTGTTCGTAAGCATGTTTTTTCATATAACGATCCATTACGGGTTTTAACAGATATATAAATTGGTTTATATATTAACTGAAACAAGTTTTTCATTTCATTTCCGCTGCATTTTTATTTTATAAGGATAAAATGACTCTGTTAAACTTGTGAAATCCCAACAATTTTGATTTTGCTAGTGTTTGCTAGTGTTTCGTTTAGGTTTTATAGGTTTCAATTGTATTTGAGTTTTTAAATTTTGATATATGGGGATTTATATTGGTTGTTTATTAGGTGGCAGTGATGAAATATAGAATGAATATAGGTGGTGGTGCATGTCAAAAAAGGTATTCGTAACATCCTAAAATTTCAAAGGAAATAAATAAAAATTTTAAAAGTTTGGATGGAATTTTCAAGTGTCAAAGATATAGTTCAAGGAGGTGTAATGAACTTTAACTTTAAATATCTATCTATTTAAGGAGGCCTTAGACACCTTTTCTTTTGGGAAACCTTGTGTCCAAAGAAAGCTAGAGAAAGATTTCAACGAGAGAACAAGCTGGAAAGAGCTCATTATTTTAGCAAAATTGGATGAATTTCTACTATGTTTCACGATCAAAACTCATATCTATACATGGAATTATGCATAGATGTTGTTTAAGTTGGATTAGATGATTAAAGTTTGCATCTTCATGGATTTTCTTAGATCTTACGTAAGAGGAAGCCGAATCTAGGGTTTCTTAATTATTCTTCAAATGTGAGTTCTAGATTTTCTTGTTTTCTGTGTTTTCTTATTGGTTTAGGGATAATTGGTGTAATCTATGTGTTTATTTTCATTGATCTTGCATGTTACCTAATAAAGATGACAACTTTATTTGTAGAATTCATGTTTATGGCATTTATATGCATGCATGGCAAAGTTTACATTTGTAACCCTAAGAATGCATTGAATGATTAAAAATTCTTTAATGAATTTTATGAAATGACAAATTATGAACTTCTCATAAAATAAAAATAGGTATTACACCCCTCGTAAATAATGTTGTGCAAGTGGGTTGGCATCCCTATAAGTAGCATATTGCCTTTTTGGACAAATTAATGCCTTTGCTTTTAGATTTGCACCTTTGTAAGTATCATTATGCCTTCACATTGCTTTCGTAACTAAGTTATTACCTTCTTAAGTACCTACACTTAGCCAATTCACAAAAACTCCAAATGTACCTTTGTAACTCCAATTGCTCATCCGCAACTAGACTTATTTAGCATTTTCGAGTCAAATGTACCTCCGTAAGTGGACCATGGTCCTCTGTATCTCCCTACACTTAGTGTATTTAATGTTTCTTTATAGGTGAGGTTAATCCGCATATCCATGTAACTTAAACAAAGCATGCATAATTGGCTATACTTAGCTGGAAACAACCAAATAGTCCTCGCTAGTAACTTTTGAGCCTTCACAAGTACCTTTCAAATCCGTAAGTAAAACCTTCATATCAAGGATACTTAGCAATATTATAGGCGATCATCAAATCCTACACAACTAAACCAATACCTCCGCAACTAAGCCAATACCTCTGCAACTAAGCCAATATCTCCATAACTACCATTGCCCCTCTCTATCTCTTAGCACTTAAAATATTTTTGAAAATCATAAAGTCTTCATTGATTAAGCTCAAAAGACATGCCTTCTATATCTCCTAGCACTTAAAATATTTTTGAAAATCATAAAGTATGCTTCACTGATTAAGCTCAAAACACATGTACATGACTCTTTTGTCGAGTCATTGTTCCTTCAAATACACCCTCTCTAATATTTGTTAATAAATACTATAATAGTAAGTCAAAGATCAAAGTGTCTTAATGATTAAAGTGTGTCATTGGTTGTTAAAGTCACTATGCTATATGTCAGGCCTAGCATAGGTTCATTAATTATTATTATATATGTAGTAAATGCTGTAATATAAGTTGCATGTCATTGAAGTCTTACTCTATGCAAGCATATAATTGCTTTGTTTTGTGCATAACATGGTAAATGGAATCTTGCTTTGTGCTAGTATGTCACTAGAATCTTTTTTATGCAAGTATTTGATTGCTTTCTTGTGAATAACATGGCTATTAGAGCCTTTCCTTATGTAAATATGTCACTAGAGTATTTCTTTATTGATTAATGTCCTGTAGTCGGTCACACACACACACACACTATATATATATATATATATATATATATATATATATTATATATATATATATATATATATATATATATATAAAAGAGTCCTTATTACCCTTAATCGTAAAGGTAAGCAAAGTGTCGAATCCACATGGAATGAATGGATGGTGTTAGTAATAAAAAAATTTAGAAAAGTAAACATGAAAAAAAACTTGAATTATTGGTTGATTTTAGTAATTATGAAACTAACGAAATTAAAACTTTTGTTTTAAACAACTTGGTGAAAAGTAACCATTTTAGGTTTCTAGCTTGGCAAAGTAATAATTATCTTAACTTAAGAGTTATTAATGGTGACTCTATGTGTTACAAGATCCAAGTGATGATTTTAGATCAGAGTTTAGCAGACTCTATTATACAATCACCAATCCAACAACATAATCTTAATCTCAAGAACCAATCACTCAATGATAACTAAAGTCATATGATATTCAACTTAGGTTTAATCACAATCAAATCGTTTAAGAATTGAATCACAAGTTAAATCTAATAGAACTTACTGGTTTCATATTTAATCCCACTACTAGGACAAAACTATAAAAAACTATTACTTGCACAAATCTATCACCCTGAAGTAGATCACAAAGGAATTAGCCTTGCATCTTTATTGGTTCATTAATACAAATTGAATCAATCATGGAGATTTCATATGATTTTGATGTTGGAAAACTTTTGGAATGATGGAAGATCATCGATTTTTTATCGTGATTGCCCATCACCCTGAAGTAGATCACAAGGAATTAGCCTTGCATCTTTATTGGTTTACTAATACAAATTGAATCAATCATGGAGATTTCATATGATTTTGATGTTGGAAAACTTTTGGAATGATGGAAGATCATTGATTTTTATCGTGATTGCTGCAGTAAGGCCCCGTTCCCGGGACACTTACAGCTGGACCGTCATTACATAAAAACATTTCAAAAACATATACATTACTTATGCAGCGAAATTAAAGACTTTCATTAGTAATTAAAAACATGTCATCACATTACATCATTGTTACATTTCAAATATGACATTATAACAAAACGTGGATGCCAGCATCAAAACGTCCCCAGTAGCATATGCATCCATGCCTGCAACTCCTTAGCATCAACAAAATACCTACCAACTATCATGCATACAAAATAGTCAGCAACACTGAGTGAGTTCTAGTTTTATAAATAAAATACTTTATTTCGTTAAATCATAACCTTCACAATCATATGCGATAACACATTATACGTACACATTGATAATATTTATTATTATCTTCATCATCGTTCATTCATTTGTTCATTACATCTTTTACCATTACTCAGATCCTGTCTCATGCAATACCCCCGACTCATGTCCGAAGACCGACACAGTACCGGGTACGCGACAAGGACCCCGTCTCTGTTTGCAACACCCCTGACTCATGTCCGAAGACCGATACTATGCTGGGGCCTGTAAACAAACCCCCGACTCATGTCCGAAGACCGACACAGTACCGGGCGCGGTTGATCAAACCACCTTCTTACAACACTTGGAGTTTTGTTTCATAGGCTACTAGCCAATTCATCAAAAGGTGTATGCCTATCCACCTAAGTTCGTCCTGAACAGTCAAGCAGGAGATACGTGCTCTCTCAATTCTATCACGCAATCCTCTTGGGCATCAGGTATCCTAGTGGACTTACCAGTAGCAATTTCTACATCGAAGGGCTCATCGATCTTCCTACTCCTAACTTGCAACTTATCACAGAAGGCAACAGGAATGAAACTACTACTAGCACCACAATCAAAGCATAGATGCACAAATTTAAATTACCAAAAACGTACCTGACGTCACGTCGGAGTCCACTCTAGCCTCCTCCCGGTCATAGCGAATGCTCTGACCTTCATCCTCTGCTCTCCTTCCTCACACCGAAGCTTCCTGCCCTCGACTTCTTGCAGTCTCTGCTCCTATGTCCAGTCTCGCCACAGTCGTAACATTTAGCCATGTGACAATCCCTCGCCCTGTGGCCCTCTCTTCCACACTGGAAGCAGACGTTCGATCCCTACCTCCACTCCCCCATGTGGCCTCTACCACACTTCTTGCATACCTCTTCCCTCTCGGTTATCCTCTGCAGATCATCGAACCTCATCGTCTTACCTCCAGTCACAAATTCACCATCATCATTATCCCCCTTTCGTTCCTACTCTTATCATAACCTCGCTCCTCCTCTTCATCCATTATAGCCACAGTCTCTCGCTCGTCATACAGCCTCCCCGCTAGGTCGACCACCACCTAAATGTACCTGGCCAGGCAGCGATCAGATGTCTGCGGATATCTGCTGGCAGACCTGGAATATACCTTTTGATCTTTCATGACACAGACATCACCTGATCTGGCACCAACCTGGCCATCTCGTTGAACTTTGTGGTGCACTGCTGGTGAGTCATCGTTCCTGCCTCTAGCTGCAGGAACTCCCTCTCGACCTTGTCAAGCTCTCTATGAGGGCAAAACTCCTTAATTACCAACCTCTTCAGCTCCTTCCACCTCATCCTCCTGACTGTCCTGGTACCCTCAGCCTGGACAATGTTGTCCCATCAGCATAAGGCTGAATCCACAAATGAGTGGGTAGCAAACTTCACCTTTTGATTCTCGCGGCACTCGCTGATGTCAAATACCGCTTCCATCTCTCTCACCCAACGTTGTGCAATAGCAGCACTCCCATTTCCATCAAACATAGGGGGCCTACACCTTTGGAATGCTCCATAGCTGCACCCCTTCGCAGTCTCCAGCACAGTTTCCTCCTCCTCCTTATCGTCACTGAGACAACCATGTCAGCATTGGGTTGCTCCATATCCCTAGAACCTCCAGCTTCACCTCCTCGTCGTGCAGTTCTCCTCCTCTCCTCCTTCTCCTTCTTCTCTTCATCCCTCACAGCATGGATAACTTCAGTCACTACAGACGGCAGAATCATCTGCATGACCTGATGAACCTCCTCGACCACCGCCTCCTTCATTGAGGCTCTCAGGTTGGCACTCTCGTCTTCACCATCCTGGTGACAAAGCTCTGGCTCTTCAAGAGCCGTCTCAGTAGTCTTGGCCCTGCTCCTCGTGACACGCGGCCTAACACCACGTCCACCACGACCTCTACCTCATGTAGCCTCAGAAGACCTACCGCTAGCCATCTACAAACACTACAAGATTCAAACACTAACACGGTCAATCAAGGTAATAGCTCTACTTATGTCAAGTATAGTAAGTCCCTAATCACAGTGGCCAGTTGTGATTAGCCACTTACTTTACCCTTCATTCGCTAAGCATCTCCTATCCTGACTACATCAGTATCTAAATCTATACAAAAGCACACAAGCCACATAACATACGCACATACTACCATTACATTAACTTACATAAAACCTTTACATAAAACTTTACATAAAACTTTTACCTGTAGGCATGTAGCTACTAGGACTGGCATCCCTTTCCTTTTGTCCCATTCACAGTTTAAGATTAGGTTTTTGAAAATATTTACCCAATTTTCTTAAACTTAGCTCTGATACCAACTTGTAAGGCCCCGTTCTCGGGACACTTACAGCTGGACCGTCATTGCATAAAAACATTTCAAAAACATATACATTACTTTTGCAGAGGAAATTAAAAACTTTCATTAGTAATTAAAAACATGTCATCACATTACATCATTGTTACATTTCAAAATATGACATTATAACAAAACGTGGATGCCAGCCTCAAAACGTCCCCAGTAGCGTATGCATCCATGCCTGCAACTCCTCAGCATCAACAAAATACCTGCCAACTATCATGCATACAAAAGAGTCAGCGACGCTGAGTGAGTTCTAGTTTTATAAATAATTTACTTTATTTTCATTAAATCATAATCTTCACAATCGTACACGATCACACATTATACATACACATTGATAATATTTATTATTATCTTCATCATCGTCATTCATTCGTTCATTACATCTTTTACCATTACTCAGATCCTGTCTCATGCAATACCCCCGACTCATGTCCGAAGACCGATACTATGCTGGGGCCTGCAAACAAACCCCCGACTCATGTTCGAAGACCGACACAGTACCGGGTACGCGACAAGGACCCCGTCCTATTTGCAACACCCCCGACTCATGTCCAAAGACCGATACTGTGCCGGGGCCTGTAAACAAACCCCCAACTCATGTCTGAAGACCACACAGTACCGGGCGTGCATCACGACATCATTCGGGTCAACCTCAAGGATTAGACCCCCTTCGAGTCATTATTAGACTCCCATCGAGTCTATCTCAAGGATAGGATAGACTCCCTGTGTGCATCCTTCGAGTTAGCTAAACCGCACACAGTTGAGTTAACGACAACATGGTCATGCACCTCCATTCATTGCTTGCAAGACTTCATTCATTCGTTACGTTCCACTTTTCATTATCATTATCTTTCACTTTGTTACATAATACTTTGCGCATGCATATTCATACATCATACCACGTAAAGTCATAACATAATACATAACGTATTACATAACATAATACATACGTTTTGAAACCATTTAACGAAGAAAGATAACACATCATACCACACATACACATCAACCTCATCACATCATCATGCATACATAAAGCATAAGCCATCACATCATAACGGGACCTATCTTAAACATCTACCTCTTAAAAACCCTTAGAAAACCCTAAGTCCAAAATGAGGCACATGGAACATTTCAGGCGCATGAGCATAAAAATCTAAGTATAAACAGTCTGGGAGGATTACAACTATGTAGGCGCATTACCACTATGCAGGCGCATGAGCCCTGCTTAGGCGCATCAACACTTGGGCGCATGGACAACTCTGGGTGCATGGGCACTATTTGGGTGCATGACCAACACTTAATCGCCTGGCAACTTTCTGGGTGCATGGCTACTAATTGGGCGCATGACCTGGGCGTATGAGGACAGTTAGGCGCATGAGATAAGTTGGGCGCATGGGAAATTTCTGAAAATTTCTAAACTACCAAAAACACCCGTATACCTTTCTAACACTACCCAAACACAGATCTAACATACTAAGGCCCTTAAAACATACCAACAACAATTCTAACCACCAAAACAACATCAAAAGTAAATCACAGAACATCATTCGAAACAAATTGCAGAAACATTCGGTTAACTCTTTAAAACATTTATTCAGTATGCATAATAGCCCCCAAGGAGTTGAAAATCAGTAAAAAAGGGGTTCTAAAAACTCACCTGAAGCAACCATCAAGCAAAACACTTCGGGTTTGAAGCTCCCCCACGATTTCAGCACTAAAATCCCGAAAACAACACTGAACACCAAGAACTTCGGTCAAAGCTTGTGAATTCGGTTAAAGCCGAACATATAGTTAAGAGACTTACTTTTGCAGCTTCTTCCTCCTCTCTCTCTCTAGAACCGAGAGTTCTTCTTCTTTCTTCCTTTCAGCGAGAATAGTGGTGTGGAAGAAGAAGTGGGCGGCCATACCTTTAAATCCTTAAAATAATAAAGTTTTGTCCTTTTACACTTTCGCCCCTCCATTTTGTGTCCATATTCCTTCTTTCTAGATACTTTTCTTTGTTCTTCTTTTAAATAAAATTCGGGTGTTACAGCTGCTAAAAGAATGTGTCAACAACTCTAGGGTTTCCCCTCATTTTATCCCATCAAAATTAGGTCAACCCCATCAAAACGCATATCTCGGCGTCGGTAGCGCCACCAATGGCGTTAGTGGCACACTGACGTATGTAAAAATAGCATTGTTCTGAAATACAATGTCCTTAGCGCATATCTACTGACGCCTCATCATCGTGGTGCCATTACTTGCACCTTTTCCTTATTTTCATATGTAACTTTTCCACAGGTTTTTTGTTGCTATTTTATAGGTCCTGTAACTCCATTCCTAGCTTAAGTTATGCTTATTTGAAGTTTGTAAAGACCCGTAACATCTTCATCGATCTGTTTCTTGATCTCTCGACTTCTGATTTACTCACCAATTCTTTCACAACTTTCATATTCCTCCACATTTACCTACAAAACAAACACTCCAAAAGTAACTCTATTCTCATGGATTAACCACTAAAAACATGTAAAAAGAGCATTATAACATAAACTTCAACCACTCGATCATTAATGCAAGCATTTGAATACTTTGCCTTGTGCAAAGCATGATTACTTGAGTCTTTCCTTGTGCAACATGTCATTGGAGTCTTGCTTATGTAAGCATGTCACTAAAGTCATGTAACTAGTACAAACATGTAGCCTAGATGTTAACTTATTTGGTTACATCATGGTATGTTCATATTCCTTCACTGAATGTCATGTACAACTGTTATGTTATAGTATCATGGTCCATTGTTCAGGAAATATATGAATTTCAATGTACGAATACTTATGTGTCAAAATAATAAAACTAGTACTCACTCAATAATTTGACTTTTTAGTATATATCAGGTAACATTATGCTGTTCAAAATGGATCTTACCTGACATTAAAGCTGGCATCCCATTTACACAGTTTATGTTACGAACTAACACAATATTTACTCTTATGTACTATACAATATTTATCTTTATATCTAATTTTGAAAGTTTAAAAGTTTTCTACTGCTATGATAATAAAATTTTGAGTTAAAGAGTTGTGATTATGATGAATGAAGCTAACTTTAAAGACTCTAGGAAACGGCCTTCAGTTTAGTGATCAGAGCTTATTGACATTTTTGAGCTCTTTGAATCACTTGAATCTGTGTTGAATGCAATTTGATCAATTAATTGTTGTTTTCAGTTGTGTTTCATCCATAGAAATATGATTTGATCACATTTGGTGTGTAATTTGTTCATATCAGAGTAATTGATCAAATTTGGTTCGAAACTGTGTTCTTCATTTTCGACTGTAATTTGATCAGAAAACAGATTTGTTGTTGTTGTTTGATCAATATGATGATTGAAGATTGTAATTGATCTATATATGACCTAATGGAAGTTTTTAAATCAATTTAACAAGTTTTGAAGAATTTCTAAGATCTGAGTTGGTTGAAGAGGATGAATTAGGCACTTGAGTTGTGAAAACTGCTGAAATTGACCAAGTGTTTAGACACCTGACAACTGTTTAGGCATTTTTAAATTGTTAAAGCGTTTCAGTTTAGGGTGTTTTTACAACTGTTGGTATGTTTTGCGACTGTGGGGTCGTATTGAGACTTTTGCTGAAACAAAGAAATTCTAGGCGCATGAGGAATGTTTGGGCGTATTTAACCCAGTCGTTTGACAACTGTTGGGCATTTGATACCTATTCAGGCGCTTCATCACTGTGTGGGCGCTTCATCAGTCAGGCGTTTCATAATTTAACTAAGGCATTCCTTAGGCGTTTCTAGTTCAAAGTTTAGGTGTTCAGAAGTTTCAGGCGCTAGGAT